>VKOC01002410.1:0-30453 GCA_009364415.1 Spea multiplicata | reverse complement strand
ATCTGGAACCCACTGTGGTTGTTCCTAGAATGGCTTTGGCCGATCCCGTCAGAGCTGTGATGGCCGAGTGGTTAAGGCGTTGGACTTGAAATCCAATGGGGTCTCCCCGCGCAGGTTCGAATCCTTTTCGCAGCGACTGTCGATGTTTTGTTTTAGAGAAGACTTCAAAAGAACACCATCTTTATTGAGACTTGAAGGAGGCAATCAGTGGCAGGAGAAGGCTAACTTTGACACCAGCGGAGGCACTTACTTATTGACACCATTGTTGGAGTCACCTGTAAGACAGTCAAGAAGGTGTTTGAATGGATTATCTGGAACTCACTGTGGTTGTTCCTAGAATGCCTTTGACCAGCCTTGTCAGAGCTGTGATGGCCGAGTGGTTAAGGCGTTGGACTTGAAATCCAATGGGGTCTCCCCGCGCAGGTTCGAATCCTGTTCGCAGCGGCTGTCGATGTTTTGTTTTACAGAAGACTTCAAAAAAACACCATCTTTATTGAGACTTGAAGGAGGCAATCAGTGGCAGGAGAAGGCTAACTTCAGCGGAGGCACTTACTTATTGACACCATTGTTGGAGTTACCTGTAAGACAGTCAAGAAGCTGTTTGAATGGATTATCTGGAACCCACTGTGGTTGTTCCTAGAACGCCTTTGCTCAGCCTTGTCAGAATTGTGATGGCCGAGTGGTTAAGGCGTTGGACTAGAAATCCAATGGGGTCTCCGCGCACAGGTTCGAATCCTGTTCACAGCGACTGTTGAAGGTGTGTTTTACAGAAGAGTTCAGATAAACATCATCTTTATTGAGACTTGAAGGAGGCAAAACTTTGACATCAGCGTAGGTTCTTACTATGTTTGTAGACATTGGGTGTGAATTTAATCCTTGAACAAATGCTAGCAGTGACTGATGGTAAGAAGCACATCTATACATTCAACCCATGTTTTTAAATAGAAGAGAGAACAAAAAACTCTAAAAAGATTTCTCTCTCAAGTTCTCAGACTTGTTGACTCCATTGTTGGAGTCACCTGTAAGACAGTCAAGAAGCTGTTTGAATGGATTATCTGGAACCCACTGTGGTTGTTCCTAGAATGCCTTTGGTCAACTCTGTCAGAGCTGTGATGGCAGAGTGGTTATGGCGTTGGACTTGAAATCCAATGTGGTCTCCCCGCGCAGGTTCGAATCCTGTTCGCAGCGGCTGTCGATGTTTTGTTTTACAGAAGACTTCAAAGGAACACCATCTTTATTGAGATTTGAAGGAGGCAATCAGTGGCAGGAGAAGGCTAAATTTGACATCAGCGGAGGCACTTACTTGTTGACACCATTGTTGGAGTTACCTGTAAGACAGTCAAGAAGCTTTTGAATGGATTATCTGGAACCCACTGTGGTTGTTCCTAGAACGCCTTTGCTCAACCCTGTGAGAGCAGTGATGGCCGAGTGGTTAAGGCGTTGGACTTGAAATCCAATGTGGTCTCCCCGCGCAGGTTCGAATCCTGTTCACAGCGGCTGTCGATGTTTTGTTTTACAGAAGACTTAAAAAAACGCCATCTTTATTGAGATTTGAAGGAGGCAATCAGTGGTAGGAGAAGGCTAACTTTGACACCAGCGGAGGCACTTACTTATTGACACCATTGTTGGAGTTACCTGTAAGACAGTCAAGAAGGTGTTTAAATGGATTATCTGGAACCCACTGTGGTTGTTCCTAGAATGCCTTTGACCATCCCTTTCAGACCTGTGATGGCCGAGTGGTTAAGGCGTTGGACTAAAAATCCAATGTGGTCTCTCCACACAGGTTCGAATCTTGTTCACAGCGACTGTTGAAGGTGTGTTTTACAGAAGAGTTCAGATAAACATCATCTTTATTGAGACTTGAAGGAGGCAAAACCTTGACATCAGCGTAGGTCCTTACTATGTTTGTAGACATTGGGTCTGAATTTAATCCTTGAACAAATGCTAGCAGTGACTGATGGTAAGAAGCACATCTATACATTCAACCCATGTTTTAAATAGAAGAGAGAACAAAAAACTCTAAAAAGATTTCTCTCTCAAGTTCTGGAACAGTAGTTCTCAGACTTGTTGACTCCATTGTTGGAGTCACCTGTAAGACAGTCAAGAAGCTGTTTGAATGGATTATCTGGAACCCACTGTGGTTGTTCCTAGAATGCCTTTGGCCAACCCTGTCAGAGCTGTGATGGCCGAGTGGTTAAGGCGTTGGACTTGAAATCCAATGGGGTCTCCCCGCGCAGGTTCGAATCCTGTTCGCAGCGGCTGTCGATGTTTTGTTTTACAGAAGACTTCAAAAAAACGCCATCTTTATTGAGACTTGAAGGAGGCAATCAGTGGCAGGAGAAGGCTAACTTTGACACCAGCGGAGGCACTTACTTATTGACACCATTGTTGGAGTCACCTGTAAGACAGTCAAGAAGGTGTTTGAATGGATTATCTGGAACTCACTGTGGTTGTTCCTAGAATGCCTTTGAACAGCCTTGTCAGAGCTGTGATGGCCGAGTGGTTAAGGCGTTGGACTTGAAATCCAATGGGGTCTCCCTGTGCAGGTTCGAATCCTGTTCGCAGCGGCTGTTGATGTTTTGTTTTACAGAAGACTTCAAAAGAACACCATCTTTATTGAGATTTGAATACCTGTAAGACAGTCAAGAAGCTGTTTGAATGGATTATCTGGAACCCACTGTGGTTGTTCCTAGAATGCCTTTGCACAACCCTGTCAGAGCTGTGATGGCCGAGTGGTTAAGGCGTTGGACTCGAAATCCAATGGGGTCTCCCCACACAGGTTCGAATCCTGTTCACAGCGACTGTCGAAGGTCTGTTTTACAGAAGAGTTCAGATAAACATCATCTTTATTGAGACTTGAAGGAGGCAATTAATGGCAGGAGAGGGCAAACTTTGACATCAGCGTAGGTTCTTACTATGTTTGTCGACATTGGGTGTGAATTTAATCCTTGAACAAATGCTAGCAGTGACTGATAGTAAGAAGCACATCTATACATTCAACCCATGTTTTTAAATAGAACAGAGAACAAAAAACTCTTAAAATATTTCTCTCTCAAGTTCTGGAACAGTAGTTCTCAGACTTGTTGACTCCATTGTTGGAGTTACCTGTAAGACAGTCAAGAAGCTGTTTGAATGGATTATCTGGAACCCACTGTGGTTGTTCCTAGAATGTCTTTGGCCAACCCTATCTGAGATGTCATGGCCGAGTGGTTAAGGCGTTGGACTTGAAATCCAATGGGGTCTCCCTGCGCAGGTTCGAATCCTGTTCTCAGCTGCTGTTGATGTTTTGTTTTACAGAAGACTTCAAAAGAACACCATCTTTATTGAGATTTGAAGGAGGCAATCAGTGGCAGGAGAAGGCTAACTTTGACATCAGCGGAGGCCCTTACTTGTTGACACCATTGTTGCAGTTACCTGTAAGACAGTCAAGAAGCTGTTTGAATGGATTATCTGGAACCCACTGTGGTTGTTCCTAGAACGCCTTTGCTCAACCCTGTCAGAGCTGTGATGGCCGAGTGGTTAAGGCGTTGAAGTCGAAATCCAATGGGGTCTACCTGCGCAGGTTCGAATCCTGTTCGCAGCGGCTGTCGATGTTTTGTTTTACAGAAGACTTCAAAAGAACACCATCTTTATTGAGACTTGAAGGAGGCAATCAGTGGCAGGGGAAGGCTAACTTTGACACCAGCGGAGGCACTTACTTATTGACACCATTGTTGGAGTTACCTGTAAAACAGTCAAGAAGTTGTTTGAATGGATTATCTGGAACCCACTGTGGTTGTTCCTAGAATGGCTTTGGCCAATCCGCAGAGCTGTGATGGCCGAGTGGTTAAGGCGTTGGACTTGAAATCCAATGGGGTCTCCCCACGCAGGTTCGAATCCTGTTCGCAGCGGCTGGCGATGCTTTGTTTTACAGAAGACTTCAAAAGAACACCATGTTTATTGAGACTTGAAGGAGGCAATCAGTGGCAGGAGAAGGCTAACTTCAGCGGAGGCACTTACTTGTTGACACCATTGTTGGAGTTACCTGTAAGACAGTCAAGAAGCTGTTTGAATGGATTATCTGGAACCCACTGTGGTTGTTCCTAGAATGGCTTTGGCCAATCCCGTCAGAGCTGTGATGGCCGAGTGGTTAAGGCGTTGGACTTGAAATCCAATGGGGTCTCCCCGCGCAGGTTCGAATCCTTTTCGCAGCGGCTGTCGATGTTTTGTTTTAGAGAAGACTTCAAAAGAACACCATCTTTATTGAGACTTGAAGGAGGCAATCAGTGGCAGGAGAAGGCTAACTTTGACACCAGCGGAGGCACTTACTTATTGACACCATTGTTGGAGTTACCTGTAAGACAGTCAAGAAGCTGTTTGAATGGATTATCTGGAACCCACTGTGGTTGTTCCTAGAATGCCTTTGGTCTACCCTGTCAGAGCTGTGATGGCCGAGTGGATAAGGCGTTGCACTTGAAATCTGCTGGGGTCTCCCCGCGCAGGTTCGAATACTGTTCGCAGCGGCTGTCGATGTTTTGTTTTACAGAAGACTTCAAAAGAAGACCATCTTTATTGAGACTTGAAGGAGGCAATCAGTGGCAGGAGAAGGCTAACTTTGACATCAGCGGAGGCACTTACTTTTTGACACCATTGTTGGAGTCACCTGTAAGACAGTCAAGAAGCTGTTTGAATGGATTATCTGGAACCCACTGTGGTTGTTCCTAGAATGCCTTTGCCCAACCCTGTCAGAGCTGTGATGGCCGAGTGGTTAAGGCGTTGGACTCGAAATCCAATGGGGTCTCCCCACACAGGTTCGAATCCTGTTCACAGTGACTGTCGAAGGTCTGTTTTACAGAAGAGTTCAGATAAACATCATCTTTATTGAGACTTGAAGGAGGCAATTAATGGCAGGAGAGGGCAAACTTTGACATCAGCGTAGGTTCTTACTATGTTTGTAGACATTGAGAATGGAGTGGTTAAGGCTTTAGATCAATGTTCCATCTAATTTTTCTTAGGTGGTGTGCGCAGAAAATCTCTCTTGTGCAAAATTTTTCCCAGAGCCAAAATTTTGTGCGCACAATATGCTTCAGCAAATGTTCAATTGAAATTGTTATTCTATATTTTTGATACTGCTCGCTCATGGTCAATAACACTACATTATAGTCTGATAATATAGCATTAGTTACACAACAGGATTACTTACTGTAATTTCAGCCTGTCTGACAGACAAGCCTCTCTCCTAATTTCCATTTTTCTCTGTCACACAGTCCATATGAAGCGAAGTTGATGGAGCTGAAAAAATTCACATTGCAAGGGGAGGAGTTATATATTTCCACCCCTTTTGACTCCACTTCCATGGTCTATTTTAAAGGTGAAATTCTCACTGCATAAGTAAATTATGAGCGAATGACGAGCGGAGGCTCAGGGCCGCATAAAGGATAAAAAAATAAATTAATTATTATTTCATTTTATTTTATTGGGAAAAACTGTTATAGTATTTGGCACCTGGGACGGATCCTGTATGTGCCCCCTCCCCTCACATACACACTTTAAAACTGCATAGCTTCTATCGTTAGGCAAACATTGACGGTTGTACAGCATAACTATCATTATATACTGAGGCAAACATTGACGGTGGTACAGCATAACTCTTATCATTATATACTGAGGCACACATTGACTATACATTGAGCCAGATATTGACAATAATGCAGCATAACCCCTGTCACTATATACTAAGCCAATCATTGATGTGGTGTAAGCCTACCACTTCAGTTTCTGGCTTAGGGATGCACCGAAATGAAAATTCTGGATCGAAAGCAAAAATTCAGCATTCACTTGACCAAAAACAAAAATGACGCCCCCACCTTTAGAAACAAAAAAAAAACACTTTTATTAAAAGTAACACACCAAAAGTGAACAGAAAAAGTCAATGACAATATTAATAGCATATCTGATTGTTAACAGCAATCATATATATACTATTAATATTGTTATTTAATTTTCGGTTTCGGTCCAACAACAATCACACTCCTATCATGCCCATACAGCCAGTAGATGCTGGAACCTGGGCATGATAGAAATGTAATTGCAGCCTCCCTATGCCATGCTATCCACCCCCCACTTACACATCCATGCTATCACACACACACACACACAATCATTCACAAACATTAAGCATAAACTACAGCATAACACCCATCACTCTCACACACTTACTAATCCACTCTCACTGGATGTTTTCCTACCTTTTCTCTGTCACTTTTCCTCCTCTTCATTTTTCCTCTAGGCTCTTAATCTTCTGTGTCCTGCCCTTCCGGTGCAGTGAGTGTGGAGGGCGGTGGGTGTGGCTTCAGTGTTGTGCGTTGGGATATGACATCAAATCCCGACGGACAGCATCAGTTGCCGCGTGCATCAGAAGGGAGCAGGATCGGAGGTCTGCATTAACAGACCTTGATCTCCCCAACTGAGCCTGCTCCTCTAGCGGCAGACATTACTGTCTCTGGATGGGTGGCACCCCCCTGATGAGCAGCACCCAGGGCGGAATGCCCCCCCCCCGCTAGGTATGCTACTGGTTGTGCTCACAATTTTTGGACATGTGCACTCCATCTAAAAGCTATGTGCGCGCACACAAGCGCACAGCTTAGAGGGAACACTGCTTTGGATTTGAAATTCAATTGGGTTTCCCTGCACAGGTTCGAATCCTGTTCACAGCGGCTAACAAAGGTCTATTTTAGAGAAGAGTTCAGATAAACGTTGTCTTTATCAAGACTAGAAGCAGGTAATCAGTTGCAGGAAAGAGCTTCTGTTGAAATCAGTAGAGGGACTTTCTATGCTTGCAGACAGTGAGTCTGAAGTGAACCTGGTTGTAAGGATATAACATAAAGGATTTTTACCGGCCTCTCAGCAAAGAAAACAACCTTACTTTCAATCTATGTTGTTAAGGAAAGAAAAGTGAGCAAAAAGATTAGTTATGCAGGCTGGATACTATACAATATATTTGAGGAACATACAGGGATATAACGGGTTATAAGGACGGGATTAGTTATACGGCCGGAGAGTATATAATATATAATATGAGGAATATACAGGATATAACGGGTTATAAGGACGGGATTAGTTATACGGCTGGAGAGTATATAATATATAATATTAGGAATATACAGGGTATAACGGGTTATAAGGACGGGATTAGTTATATGGCCGGAGAGTATATAATATATAATATGAGGAATATACAGGGATAGGTAAGGCTTGTTGGGGGGGGTTATACAGGCCGCGCAGTCTTGTAGCGCGAAGTCGCGGTAAATATTTGTCTGGCTCACTCCGTCTAATTTAAATCTTATTAGAATTCTATAAGTGTGTCCTTGACATTTTTTACTTTTTTTTCGCTAAAGAATGTTTACTTCCCAGATTAAATTATGCAATCACTTTAAATTCAGAACATCATATGTAATCAAGAAATCCCTATATCCCCCGGGAGTAATACTATATTTAAATATCGGAAAATAGATTTCTTTATTTCTTTGACCTAAACTGAACTCTTGGCTGCGTGATAGAAATATATATATACTTTAAAGGGCCAGTCCAGCCACCATATTCACCTTCATGCCTTAATAGCTGACAGGCCCGTTTACATTTCCATGATGTCCTCCTTGCAAATGTATGGTGGGATTCCACAAAATCCCCCAAATGCATTTGCCCCCCACCCAGTCAGACACAGCGTACGTTGCGGGCTGGGATATAATGAGACCCCCGTACACATGCATGGAAATCCCATTGATTTAAATGGAAGCACTGATTGGTTGCTTCAAGCAGCCAATCAGTAGCATGCAATGTTGGATGAGGTTTGATGAACGGATTTGAAACGTACAAAGGGCTTTCATAATTCATTATTTTGTTAAGGGGACTCCAATAATATGTAACATTTGTAATAATAATGTAGCGATTGTACGATCTTCCAGGAGAAGGCTGAGGGCTTTTGGCTCGAGCGTTAAATACTTGACCTCCCTGACCCTTTGATAGAGGAAAAAGGTCGAAATTTTTACTGAGAGGGTAGTAGATAAGTGGAACAGCCTCCCAGCAGAGGTGGTAGAGGGTAATACAGTGAGGGGATTAAACATGCATGGGATAGACATACGGCTCCTGAATCTAAGACGAGACCAACGACTGATTAAGGTTTGAGTCTTTACAGCAGGAGAAACGGGCGACTAGACGGGGGCCGGATGGGGCCAATATGTCGGCAGGTTTTGGTTAATTTCTATTGTTTTAGGGTTTTTTGTGCCAAAAATGGTAAATTAATTTGCCACGTACCCCATCTGAAATATCTAAGGTAGGTAATTACAGGTTGTATTTGAAACACTGCACCTATAAAGTGGTTAATTTATAACCCCTGGCATCGGAAAAATGTTTTTTTATTTTATGACCTCATAGTTTTTAAAAACATCCCAATTTAACGAGGTTCCGGAACCCACAGTTTCTATTTTAGGCTGTAAACACAGCATTCTCCGCTGTAACATCCCTGACACATTGATTCTGATTTGCCACCTCGAGCCGACGGTAGCCAATTATGCACTTTTTCAGCGGTCGCACAAAAGGGAGATCTCAGCTTAAAAGAAATCAAGCTATTGACAACCAAATGAGCTCGCAAGCTGCCGTATTTTGCATCTTCAAGTCAATCTCGCTGCAAAAGAGCAACTTTGAATATCCTGAATAAACTCCGTGCCAAACATCTCTGATTGATCTAACGCTCGGCGAGTGTACGCGGCAGATAAAACCCCGACAATGCGCTTTCAGGAGGGCGCCTCGCGGAGCTCCCATTCCTGCGCTCGCCGTTACTTCTCATATCTGCTGACAAACCCCTCGAAGAATCAGACGGGGGGGGCCGGGGGAGCTGTCATCTCAGATTTCAGCTTCTCAAGAGAAAATAAATAAAAATATATATAGAAAATATATGTCCTGGAGAATTCCACACATGGGGGGTTTTTTGGTTTTTTTTGTAGAATTTTAATTTTTTTTAATTAAAAATTAAATACCTTTTTTTTTTGCAAGTTGGACGTAAGGTCTTTTAGTTCTAGAGAGGTCAACGTATTCGACAGCCAATCATTCCTTGTAATAAGCCATCGGGTCCCTTTATCTTAGTAACGAGAGGACTCCGCAGCAGAACGTATGACTTATAAATGAGGTCTCGTTAGACAGGCGCGGGGTACGGACTCGTCACTGTCACACCGGATGGAATATCGCAATCAGGCTGCCGGTTTTTCCGTGGGTTTCTAGAACTGATGCAGGAATCAAGCTGCCGCACCGCATATTACTCATCTGTCTATAGATCGGTAGATCGGGGCGGAAAAAAAAATTACTCTCCTCCAAAAAACGGCCATTATGTAGGACTTGCTGCCCCATGACTGGTAACAATCGTAACAATGTATATATTTAGAGAAAAATGGCCCATTTTACCATGGTGTATGATTTGTAATCATGTGACAAATTTAGAACCTATATATATATATATAAGGGGAAAGTATATGACGGGAAGGAGGTGAAGCCAACTGAGCACCGCTGCCTCTCATTGGCTGCACATAAAGGGCATTGGTATAAAAAGTAACCTTAAGATTCTATGGTCCAGCGCGGTTCCATTGGCTGCGATTTCTGATAAGGCCACTTTAAAAACTTAACAGTAGGGTTACTAAGGTTTAGGGCCACCGCTTGGTGAGAGGCCCCTTGGCCGTGGCCACTAATGTATGTGTAGCGCCACCTGCAGTCACACCTGGGAACTTTCTGGGCTTGACTTGTCGTTCCCGCAACGCGCGCGCCATCTTTTCCTGCATTTTCTGCCCGTGGCACCGATTCATGAATTTTAACCCAATTCATTTTTTACGCTCGCCCCCAAAAAGTACAACAAATTTCCTTCCTGAAGCCTCCTGCCTGAAGCTTTTCAATTATTCTCAAAACTATTATTTTTTTGTTTTCTGAGCGGCCGCCATCATCCCAGATCTCTCCAACTGTCTCCTCTCATCATGCGCGATCGCAGTAGATACACCGTGTTCTACAAGACCCAACGCTCAGCTTTCACACAGAGTTTGGAATCTAAAACCACCTAAATTATTGAAAGAATATTGGTTGTTTTTTTACTTATTGAATTAACATATCGTATAAAACCATTTCATTGGAGCTGCAGACTTGGACCATAATTTGCTCGCTGCTCAAGATCCATGATTTATTAATTTGAAGTTCTTTGCTTTAACAAAAAATTAATCCAGAAATTTATTCTGATACTTAATAACAAAAAAAAAAAACAAAAAAAGAACAAAAAAAGATAACAATCATTGCTTAAGAAGGCGCTTCCCAAAAAAAACCCCTCTGCTGGAGATTAAGTAATAGTAAGAAAAAAAGTCTGTCTATGGCAAAAATGGTTGGTTTTGTAGTGAAAACAGACAAATGGTTGGAACGTTTTGTTTAAACAAGAAGATACAATACAGAATTTCCAACATATGTTCCATCTGTTTTTTTTTTTGGTCAACAAGCAGTTTGGATACATTGTTTCTTTGTACATCTCTAATGACATCATACATCACGGGAGAGACTTTGGCGAGAAGCAACTCTTTATTACAATTAGCAATCAATCAGCTTAAGAATTTGGAGAAATTTGATATATTCCTTTATTTTTTTCCAGAAAAAAAATGTTTACATTTGTATTTAAATAATACTTTTTAGTTTACTATGTAACATCCAGATAATCGCAATGAGAGCCTTGCGCATGGATGAATAATTCAGTTACAAATCCAACAAAGTATGGCATATAACGGAGACAAGAAATCAATGATCCGTATTAATAAAACAAAACACGTCACACATATTTCTCTTTCCTGTTTACTCCAACAAATTATTTATCACCAGGATTTTTTTTTTCCAACTTCCATAAATAAAAACAATTTTTTTTTTGTCTGTTCTTTCTATGTAATGGTATTGTTTTTTGTTTTTTTTTATTTTTTTCTTTTGGATGTTTTTGTATTGTATTGTATTAAGATTTATGTATGTATGAATGGTGTATTTTTGTCTTTTATAATGAAAAAAAATAAATAAAGACGTATTGAGGAAAAAAAAAACAACTATTTCTCTAGAACCCAAAAATAAGTTATTATGGTACAAAGCTTAAAAAGTGGCCCGACCAATAAGGCCATTTTATTTGTTGCTATCATGATAAAGCCACACTTTATATATTATTATTATTATTATCTTTTATTTATATGGCGCCAACAGTTTACGCAGCGCTTAAATTCAAGGGATCTGACGAGACGAGAATTGACAGACTGAGACAAACCGATACGTTAGGTGGAGAGACTTGGCTCACAAGCTTACAATCTATATATATATATATATATATAATAAAAGAACACAGTGTATCTTCATTAGATTTCCCATCGTAGGAATCTATAAGATACTGGAAGACGTTATGTTTCTCTATTGTCCAAACACATCGCTTCTCAATTCTTTTTAGAGTCATTTTTGCCACCATCCAAACCCAAGATCGTCTGGACCTTCGGAAGGATAAAAATATCACATTGGGAAGATTTGTGCCAAGATAGAGCCCGGATAATTAGGAGTTAAGTTTGAGTTCCTTACAAATTGGCGAGCCAGACATTTGACTCCAACCCATCACAAACCCCTTATTTTCTACGCAGTATGTCCAATAAAATAAAAAATAAAACACATAAAAAAGTAACATTTTTAGAATACATCACCTCCTGTGTCCTGAAGTTTGCTAAAATACAGACTTTGTGTTAAATGTAGATTTTTTAAGCTCCTTTCGAGTTTTATTAATAAATCATCTTTCGGCAGAGATACTTTGTATCAGCGTCTCATTCTTAGTTGGCTCTGATATTACTTTATGTTCTGTTCTTCCAGACAATATACTTACAATCCCAGGTGTTTTAATGACCTCTGTATTTTATTATTCTAAATTTGATGTGATTTGTCTTTTTTTTTTTTTTTTTCGCCATCGTATCGAAGATTTATGATACGGAATCTTTTTCTTGCGATTCAAAAAAAAGTAAGCAGAGAATGAGATCCGGGTGATTTATGTAACTTATTGTTCTGGAGAATAAGTAAATATTTCTCTGAAAAGAAACCCAATGCTCAGGAAGCCCGGGATATGATAAATATTTACAGCGACGACATCATAAACCATTTGGATTGTCGGCAAACGTGAGTATGTAAATATGACAAACAAGCAATTCCTACCGCCTCGGCGGGATCTCATTAAGAAATCTCCAGATCGCGGGTTATAATTCACATCGTAGGGTTGCGTTCCATCAAAAGAAAACCAGGAGATTCTAATTTTACTTTTCTAGAATATTTTCAGGAAAAAATAATGATGTCCTTCTGTAAAGTATAAGAATAAACCTACGAGTCGGCCAAAAAAACATGAAATTTATGCAGAGAGTAAGCGAGCGCCAGAAATATAAGCAGGAAGTTGTTTGCTAGGAATATTTTTTTCTTTTATGGAAGCTCAGGTATCCGTCATTCGGAGAAGTGATAGATATTGGCTCAGGAACCCCGTTAATTTCTTCTGGTTTTCTTATTCGGTGTGATTTATGCTGTCAGGTTTCACGGTTTTCATAAAACCTACCGTCTTTAGCGCTGACGCCTGCGGAAAAGGGTGACAGCTGTGTCAGCTCGGAGATGTCACAATGCGATGCTGCGCGCATCACGTGACATCAGCGTTATGATGCATGAGATGGAACTGCTGATGACCTAAGAGGGATTTTCAGAGAATTTTTTAGAACGCACAAACATATATTTTTTTTTTTTTAGAAGAACCTGGGTCAGCGGTTACATTGTGTCAGATTATATGGTTACTCAACCGCTTGGTCCATCCATTGATTGAATCACAACTGGGCCCGGTCTGGCTTTACTCAATGGCCATTTTTTTTCATGACGCATATCTATTCTCCAACGGTGTATTCAAGCGGAGCGATACCCAAGGCCTGACCCAGGGCAGTTTCCCCAGCTGCCCCCCAGGACTGACCTTGCAAGCTCTTCTCTCTCACATGGTGACCCAACAAAGGAAAGGATTCTTTACAGTGAGGGCAGTAAAGGTACGGAATCCACCGCCCAGAGAGGGGGTTCTATCAGAAATGCAGTATTTGAAACAGTAATATTTTAGAGCTTCTCCATCCGAGGAGAAAACTGATTGTCTTTCGGCGTCAGGAAGGAATTTTCCCCTCTAAGTGGCAAAATCTGAAAAATAGGTTAATTGGTGGTTTTTTTTTGACCTGTTTTGGATCAGAAGCAGGAGGATTGGTAGACGGGGGGTGGGGGGGCACAATTAATTTAGGTATTCTTTTCAACCTTAATTACTACGTTACAATGTTACCAGAATGTGATGGTCCAACTCAGTATTCTGTAGAGATACTACGATGGTCCGGGACAGCAGATAGGCCATCTGGGGGGCTCCCTAAACAGATCTACCGGGGTAATATAGGATCGGGGCTGTCGGACCTTCCTTGATCTAGTCAGCCAGGGCCGAATATTGCCATTGCACTACACCGTGTAAAGTGCTGCCCCCTGCAGTAAGTAAGATGTATGAACTCCCTGAAGGGAAACCCCCACCCCACACACTGCAGGGGGGCAGATATTACCAGAAAACGGCTGATGGTCACCCGACTGCTTCTCTAAGCCCTCAATAGCGAGTCTCTAACATGAGAGGAGCGGAATGAGTAAAGCATGACTTACAGCTTTAGACGTTTCCACTGTGTTCCACGCAAAAAAAAAATGGAAAACACGCTAAAAGCCCACTTTACAAACCTGAAAAAAAGCCTCAAGGGCAGAAAAATATATGTTTATATCCCAGCAGAGTATGGAGCATTAACGCCTAACGCAGGGAATGCCACTGAATCATAATTATAATGGGTTTTTCATGCTGGATAAAACATAGTTTAGTATTTGTTATTCTCAGATGTGAAATATTACGATTCTAAACATCCCAAATTCACGTCTTTTTTCTTACATAATTATTGCTATAAGAAGCTGACAAATAAAATTGGATACGCAACCGAAGCGCGATACAAATACACCCGGAGTGTCCTTATCTGCGCCCCCCCCAGGGTAAACTCTTTGTAATGCGCTGGAAACATTGTAGGATATATACATTTTCTGCAAAATAAAGGATTTCACCTGCTTTCATGCATCGTAATAAGCATGGGAATGGAAAATGTCTGTGATGAGACCTGAGGAGCCAAAAGTCTCCACAAAGCATTTAGCCCACCAGAAACGCTGCTGCCCGGGACCCCCGACTATAAGAACAAGAAGATTCTACATTGCATTGGGAACTCAAATAAAGGACCAGGATATAAGTAGTAATTGGATGATCTACCCGCGGCTTATTTCCGCGCATGTTGTCAGAATTCCCAATATTTCCATCCAGGAGAGTTGGTTTTAAAATATCGTCTCACGCAATTTGCTTAACTGGGTGTGCGCTGATGCCATGGTTTGTTGGGTCTACATATTGGCCATTAGTTATACGTATGGAGGGTTCACCTTCTCCTCGGAAGACTTTCCTGTCGGAGGGGCCGCAATGAGAGTCTCTTAAAAGTGTTCTGTTTAATTGATATGTCTGCAGGGAGGTGGGCTATTTAATTCGGCGTAGCCTACGCAACTTTGTCTGATGCATCTGAGCTCCCATGCAGTTCCTTGTCCCGAACCTCTCCTGACTTGGTTCCCTTCAACCTGAATCTCAGGTACGGGTTTGTTGTTTACTTTGCTCTTTCCCTCACCTTAGATCTGGACAGCCTTTTGGCTCAAACTCTTGCCTGCCCACCAACCTCATTTGTGGTTCTCCATATACTGGTGGTGAAGTTGGCCACCAGTCTAAGAGTCTCCAACCTTGCCGCCTATGAAAGGGTCTCCAGCATTGCCATCGGCCTGTGACTTCTCCTTGTGCTCTCCTGCCCCGTCTACCACCATCTAGTTATCACTCGTCAGTAGGCAACGCAAGGCACGGTGGGACCAGGCATGTCCTAACATCGTGTGCTGAAATAATGTCGCCATCAATCGAGCGAAGTCAACATTTCAGCCCAAAATGGTTTTTTTTTATCGAGCTACAAAACGGTCAGATGAAACTGGTCAAAAAGCTCACATTTCTTTGCACAACTAAGATCACAAACAACCACTTGGTCGGCATTTATACATAAACTGTACAATTAGCATCAGATTATGCAATATAAAAATGAGCAATGAAAAAAAAAAACGTAATTTTTAATGTGATCCGGGTTAGTTTCCTAATGAAAATATCCAAAACTGATTTGGTAAACTTACGAAGCTCGAACACAGTAGTATTTTATTTTATTTCTAACCGCTCTGATTTCCAATGGTTAATTGTTATCTCCACTCCTGTTTTTTTGTTTTTTTTTTTGGAATGATTGCCTGGTTTCATCACTTTCTACCAAAGGGGCCGATGATTGGGGTTTTAGCGCAGTAATGAACATTTTGCCAGCATTTTAAGGAATAAAAAAGCAAAGCGCTTGTTAAGAAATGCCTTTTGTAGAAAAAAATCATAAGAGAGCAAATTGTGCGATCCTTTGTGAAATATAAAAACACGGACATTTTCAGAGAGACTTTGTTATTTTTATTCTGTTGGAGAAAGAAAATTCATGTTTTTAAGATCAGTAAAGTTGCCTCTGCGTTTGATGTTTTACTTGGTGGCACCTGAGAAAGAATGCAGATCCTCGAGAAAGAAATTGCATTTTTATTATTATTATTTTTATTATTATTATTATTACTATTATTTTTTTGTTATATATTTTTTAGTCCGTATGAATGTTCTTTCGCTTTTTACAACATGCTGATTATATTTCAAAATTATTATTTTTATTTTTTTCTTATTTTTTGTAAACCCAACAGTGCTCAATTAATGATACATTTTTTGTTCCCCCAAATTGTAGTTGATACGAACCTTTAATGTCCTGTTGGGACTCTACTTACAGTTCCTTTTTCAAGCATGAAAGCCAGAAAGCTATGGATTTTGATTAAAAAAAAATAAACTTTATAAGCGCGTTAAGTTGCTCGCTTTGCGTTAAACCTGTAACGGCATGGAATCCTGTTATATTGTCGTTCAAGGTTTAAAGAATGTTGCTTTATTCTGTTTGCTCAGCAACAGCCTTTAATAAGTTGTGCATTTTGACCCTAAATGCAGCGGACAAAAATATTTTTATAAAAAAATATATAATTGCTGAAGTCTTTATACTTGTTACAAAAAAAAGGAAAATAAATATAATTAAATAAATCAAGATTTATATATATTTTTTTAATATATTTCAAAAGTTCATGGAAAAATATTATTTTCATGCTGAGAATACTTGTAATTTCTTTGAAAACTAAATCCAGAAGTTCTGTGGAACTAAAAATGTTTAAAGTAAGAAATGGATACTTTTTTGCATTTAGCAACTTGTGAGCTCATCAGTGGGTCGATGATGCGTTCGTTTCATATATTCTAGTTTATTCCAGAACTAGTGACGTATATAACTGGTGGTCAGCAGGTTACTCAACTAAAGTTATGGTAGAGACATTCGGCCCCCAATCGGCCCCCGTCTAGTCTGTATCGTTTCTCCTGTTATAAAGACTCAAACCTTAATCAAACCTTAATCGTCTTAGAGTCAGGAGCCGTATGTCTATCCCATGCATGTTTAATCTCCTCACTGTATTACCCTCTACCACTTCTGCTGGGAGGCTGATCCACTTATCTACCATGCTCTTTTGATATAAAATAAAGTAAATATCATGATGCTATTGCTGTAAACATCTTTATTCACTTTTATTGGTGTACCTAAACTTAAATAAAATAATTTTTCTGCCTACTTGGTAAAAAATACCCATATATTCTATTGTCGAATAGTTGATCTTTTTTTTTTCTTTAAGACAATAATAAAAATCTTTTCATCTTTTTTTTTAATATAATGAGTATTTTGTGAACTTTTCTGCTTACTTGTTTGGTGTTTTTTGGTTCATAGATTTATGAGTTTCCTCATTTCTGTTCTATTAAGCTATTTCACGGCTATTACATTGAGAGATGGGGGGATAAGGATCCTGATTGTTTCCACTGAAAATTAAATCTGTGATTTCATGCCGTTAAACTACACATGGCATTCAACTTGAGTGCCTTTTTAATGAAAGAATTTCTATCTGGATTTCAAATGTTTTTTATACTCCAGGGTCTAGCATTCCGTTTCTGCATTTAACATATGTTTGAAAAATATTTATTCCAGGGAATAAAACAACGGTTTTGGGAAAATTATATCTTAATCGCCCCCTCCTACAGGAGAGGGCGCCGTCTATATCATCATTGATGTATTTACCTTAACCTGCCACTGCCCTCGAAATCACTGTCCTTACATCTGGGCGTTGGGATATGATGTCATATCCACGCACCCCACCATTAAAGGAAGCTTGGCATGGATGGAAACTATGGAGGACTCTTGCTGACTCAGCATGTTCCTCCATAGCGTTTAATGGGTCGGATGGGGAGATCACTTTTAATTGGCCTGTTGAGTGGTCTTATGTAGTCGGCGAGGTTGAAACCCATTCAAGGTATCAGGGATCTCTTGAGGTCCACCCTGCATGGAAAGGAGAATCCAGACGAGCGCTTGTGTCAAGAGAAACACCAACCATACCCAACTGATGAGCCCAACGAGGGCTGAAAGGTATGTCTGGGGTTGTTGCTTGCCTCGCGTAGGGGAATTTGGCCTTACATTTCCGTTCTGGACTACCCTTTGGCCAAGATCTGACTAATATGACGTTGGAAATGTTTCCTCTTGAGGTTCTCCCAAGTGGGGACCAACGTCGTAGGGGTGGTTGACTCCCCGATGACGGTTCTCAAAGGAACAGCCCCGGATAGTTGTCTATTTCAGCGTGAGTGGGGTTAATACTAAATTATTTTGTAGAAAAGGGTTTTTTTCCAGTGTATTTGTAATTCATAACTGAAGCTGTAATTAGCCAAAGTCTTATGTGTCTTCTAGAGCCGGCACGTTGACCGCCATGACCCAAGGACCTTCCTCATCATTTTAGTTCTATTGATCCGAAATTTGACTAATCTAGCACATTTCTAACGCGTAATTTAATGCACTCCGATAAAGAGAAGAAATGTCATCATCGCTTTACTCTTCACGTTATAAAATTAAGTCACCTCTTTAAGCTCATTGCAAATTATCCATCAATAGACTGACGTATATCCAATAATATGGCTTTTCAGCAATTTGGTAATGTACCTGATTATACCGCCACGTACTCGCTACAGAATCTTAATCAAGGTAATTAAGAGAGTTAAAGCGTCTCTCTCCGCACTTATTTCTCCCGTGATTTACTTAATAAATGAAGACTTTTGACCCAACCGTAAAAATGTGAATTAAACTGTGAAATAAGTGCAAGGCTCTCTCTGCCGCATCATCACGCGGCACATGCATCATCTCGATGAGAAAAACGGAATTATTGTTTAAAAAATAAATAAATTAAACATTGCAGAAAAAAATATTCGCTTGCTCAAGATAGAAATCTAATTCTTATCGTTCACCTTGGGTTGAGTTGAGATCCTTCGAGAGATCTTTAAATTCTGAGGCTGGATCACAGGTCACGAGGAAACAAGCCAATTTTTAAGCGAATTCATGCAATTTCTTCAGAAACATGGAACGCCGCTGTGAAAATTCCAGACATTTCCGATATAAACCTTGTGTTTTCTGGATATGGTATTATTAGTGAAAAATAGTACTTGATTCCGTGACCCCCTTCGGAAAGGACTTCAGGGTTCTGTATAAATAACACAGAAATACTTAAAACTTATTGTTTTTACACAAGAGGAATATATTCATAGAAAGTCCCTTAAAAGATTCCATGAAAGTGATTGAGGAATAGAACGTCAAATTGTTGATTTGTATAAATTGATAGGAAGAAATTAGCCTTTGTACCCTGAAAACTATTGTACCCTATAAGTGCTATAAATTCACCTTTATTGTACAAATAGTGCAAAAACAAAGCCAACATTTAGGTTAACGTTTTTGTTTGTGGGTTAGTGGGGGGGGGGATTATTATTTCTTTAAACTAGATTTTGGAGTTGAAGGAGATCTCCCACCTATTTTGTTATTCCCCGTATAAGTTTAAAAATATGTTTTGTATAATATCACTTTGTTTTCTTTTTCACCCCAGTTGTAGGTTTTGCCCCATAATATAATGTTTACAGGCAGCTGCATATTAACCATTTGTATGAGTTCTGAACCCCAGTCTACTAGACAAACACCCCAACTCCTTATCATACTGCCTGTGGGGAAATAATAGAATGGCTCAGTCTTAATCACCAGTCAGACTCTCTGACTAATGAAAGTCTATGGAGGAACGGACTTCATTAGCATTGCCATAAAGCATCAGCTCAGTGTGGGGTTTGAGCTGGGAAAGTCACCGAAAATATCACATGACTGACAGCAACGGCGGCTCCAGGTCTGCAGATAAAGGGAGTTACATCTCCTACAGGGCAATTAACTGGAGGGGAGGGTCGAAGGGGCAAATTCATTTGAAGGGATTCTATAGCATTTGCAAAACAGACCATGAAAATTTAAAGGGACCGCACACCTATCACATGCATTAAAGTGAAAAAGACAGCTGGGGGGTCTTTTTAAGTTGGCTGCTCCCATTATATACAGAGAAGGTGCGTTAATAATTCATATATTCTACCCGGTTCCATGGGTCATCATTTAATGTATAGAGGATCGTGCTGGATATTGCTCCACATACTCCCACTGCTCTCAGCCACGATCCCCCCGTCAAGCCTACAGCTCGGCAGGAGAAGAGATAAAAGATGTCTGCCCTATCAAATCAAAGATCTTAAAAGGCTCCACGTATGATGAATCAGAGCAATTTTGAGTTGTAATTAAACTTGTTTTATCTTTTATTCTCGAACATTCTATGTAGTAATGTAATCGTTCACCCCCCACCCCCTTCCTTGCTCCATAGATCTTTATTAATTGAATGAGCTCCGGGGGGATTTAATCCTCAGCCTTCCATTGCTTCCCGGGATGCAGCGAGATAAGAGACTTTTTTTTTAAGTTTAATCAACTTTTACTCCTACAGGCAGTTTATAAATTAAAAAAAAAATTAAAAAGTGGGACTTTCTCTTTAAAATTCCAAACTTGATATTTTGTTTACCACCGGGTAGGAAAAGAAAATCAAAAACTCTCAGAAATCTGCATTATTCTGGAAAATTTGCTTACAAGAGAGTGGAGAGAGGGAGTAATCACAGCACGGACGTCGCACATAGGTTTTTTTTTTAATATCACTAACGACAAAGACAGGATTTAACAATTCATCTCAAAATAGCAAAATGCGAATGAGCGCCTTCAGCTTGCGCAGCCTTCTCGGTTATCCCGTTATACTGCTAATTACCACCATGGGGCTAATTAACATGGTGACAGACTCATAATGAGCTATGGTCCCTCTTATAAAATAACCACCCCCTGTGCTATAATGTAACGTTACTGTAAAAAAAAATATTAAAAAGCCTGACACTGAGCATTTATCAATGCTTCTTAAATGAGTTAAATGACTTTCGGATTTTTAGTCTGTTTGTTACATTCAAAGCAACTACAAAAATGTACCTTTTTAAAAAAAAAAAAAAAAAAATCACAGGAGTTGGCTAATAATTTGGATACTATTACATTTCATTGTGGAGTGTTACATTTAATTAAAATATCCAATTGTTCGCTTTGAGTTTTGTTAATTAAAATTCCACTCCAGCCCTGTTTTTGAGTTAAACACAAATAATAGTCGATTTTCCACGGAATCCGGCGTATTTTCCCGCGTAGGAATCAGTGCAGGCGTTCTTTAGTTATTGGAGTTAGAAAATTAAACGTTGGTCTTAATAAACTCCTCCCCATGGCTGGCTCTACTGAGAGCAGGAAGCATACCTACGCACACTTCCTGTACATGCTCAGTAGCGCTCCCACTGGAGGCAAAGGGAACTGACACCTCCTTTCACTGTTTCAATGTTCACTGGTGCACCATTTCACCTGTCTGCATGCATGCAGGGTGCTTATTTACTTTGTAAATATCTTAATAAACTTCCATGTTTCAATTTCAGTGTTAAAGAGAGTTAAATGGATACGGCAATGGCTGAGTGGCGGGAGACAGAAGGTTGTAGTTTAGAGGAAGGTTTCGTTATTATTGGGACCCATACACTTGACTATTTTTATTAACAATATTATTAAAAGCTCTTATTGGTAACTTCTCTCTATTTTTGCATTTGGTACAAAGGTCTGCAACAGAGTAGCCATTCCCGATGCAACAGGCCAAATGGCAAGTGATCTAAGCAAATCAGAAAAAAGGTGGAGGATGTGGCAGCAGCAGTTTCACATTGATAAATGTCATACAAAACACATTTGAGATGCTTATCAAGAACAGACAACTATGTCCCAGCCTGTCCTGTAGCAGATCCCAACTTGGAACCATAACAGAAGAGCAAAACCTCAATCATCAACTTGTTCGGGATCTCTCAGGGCTCACCTTAACTGAAGAGATGTATCCAGATGTGGACCTCCTTGCCCTCTGGTGTCTAGAGGTGTATCAGCTGGACACAAATAATGAGGTTTATCCATCTTGGGTTGTGGGCTCTTTCATATGGGGGGTAATCGGCCTTGGATTTTGCTTCTGGATTGGCCTTGGGGTTGATAAAGATTTCTTCTCTACCACAGACCCAAGAGAGTTAAAACTTGAGATGCTCCTAGGTTATGAAGCAGCTTGGTGAGCATCTCATTGGTTTGTAAAATGTTGCTAAATGTAAAATAAGCACTTATTAAGGCACCCAAAATAGAATTTAGTGTTGGGAACACCGGGCTGCAACAACGGAACGGAACGACGAGGTAAATGGGCAATAAAGTATCAGGAAAAAAGCAAGGAAAGTTCTCGAGCTCCCAATGTCTGCATTGAGTCCATCGACGTATTTTGTCTATAAATATTACCTTGGTTTTCCTAAACACGACATTCGGAACTTGAGTGGATCCACGAAGCGCACAGACGATGCCGGGGTGTCTTGGTGTTTTTAAATACTGAACGCTCCCACTCGCTTTATGTGTTAAATAAAGAACATCCATTCCTTGTGAACAATTCTGAGATAAAGTTTCCATTACAGCCCAAGGTTCCTTATGTGGAAATTAAAATATCCAGAAACATCAACTTCTAGCTAATTATACATTTTAGTACAATTTCTAATTTGCATGCGCGGGAAAGATAACTACATCGTAGCGTTAAAGAGATGGTGAAGTTGCGAGCAGAAATGGAAGAATTATATTCCATCTAACTGGATCCTTAAAGTAAAAAAATGCTACTTTCCCCCCGTTTCAGCGTAATTACATTATTGAAACTTCCTATAGCTCAGTATAAATATTTTTGGGGTTTTCTGATCAGTTTCCTGACCTGAAGTTCTCTTCTTTCGTTTCCCCGACCCTTCCTAAGGCTGCCGGAAGCAATCAGCAGCAATCAGCAACTTAACAATAGGGGAGAGATAACCTAATTTGGATGTCTGATCCCGCTGGACTACCCGCTGGCTTAAGTGGGCGGACCTGCTGACGTCGGGGTGGGGAGGTGACCCCATTTAAGGGGAAAATGGGCGGGGAGTGGGTGTGTCAGGACCCCACTACCGTGACCCGGAGAACAGGAAGCTAACGTGGCTGCTCACATGGTATACGCGTAAGACATGTCGATCGTTTTAATCTATGAACAGTAACACCATTACGTATGTTTATTTAGCATATATAAAAAAAGAAATAAAAATTTTAAAAACAGATAGTCCTGTATAACGAGCGTCTGTGGTGCGCGACGCTGTTAATGAGATGTTCGTCGCAGTGTAAGTCAAGGGGTCGGCTAGCAATATCTCGAAACTCGCTAGCCAGCTATGCGGCCTTATAAAAAATAAACATGTAAAAGGACTTAATAGAACAGCTTAAGAAAAAAATCTAATTTCATTATGCGTGGGGGGTTATTGCGTACTCCGCCCTGGTGTCCAATGCGCCAGGAGCCCAAGGTAATGCAGTGGATGACCAGAGAAGAGAGAAGAAAGACACCAAAAACACGAAGAAGGAGAAGAAGCGGAGAACAAGAAACAGAGGTGTGGAAAAGGAGACGGGGGAGACACTGTGAGAGAGAGTGTGAGAGGGAGTGTGAGAGGGAGTGTGAGAGGGAGTGTGAGAGAGAGTGTGAGTGTGAGAGAGTGAGTGAGTGAGTGAGTGAGTGACAGAAGGGGAAACGGAATGCAAACAAAAATTCGTTTTTTCGTTTGTTTCCTTGGAGCGCCGCCTCGTTTTCAGAGATTTGCACAAATTATCGAAACAAATTTTGTTAAAATTCCTACGAGTCCAAATTTACAAATCTACTACATACCGCAGCACCTCGACCGTAGAACGATGCTGGCCGGAACCCCGCAAAATTGGTTAATTAATAAAAGAATTTCTAAAACGGGTGATAATTCTCTGAGAAAAGCAATGTTTTTTTTCCCTGTTCTCAGAGGAGGAGGATTTTCGGGACGTCTCGTACGCTCTAAAATTTTAATTTTGATTGCGGATGAAATGAAAGGAGACTCTTTGAGATCACATGACCTCCATTTTGCGAGTGATTTTTACGCCTTGGGCGCGTTAAGCCTTTCTGATTTTTTTTTTTTTTAAACTGACATTTAGGTTCAAAAAAACGAGTTGTATTTTTATGAAAAAGGACCTTTTTTCTCACTTTGAATATCAGCCTTTTTTTTCTCTCCTAGCATTTAGTATCCGGGGCTGATATTTAGGAGTCTCGTCTCCGGAGTATCTTGGCTTTGCAGCTTCCTCCCTTACTGTCCCCTGTGGTTTCATAAATAGAGGATTGGACGGCCAGAAACACCTCGCTGAGGGGATCGAAAACCCCAAATCGTTACGTCGTGTAAAGTTCTAAGCTCCTAAAAAATAAATGTATCGGTTTTTGTAAATATCGTTCCCCCTGCGTTACTTTTGCCGTCCCTCCCCCTCCCGTTCCTTTCCGTTTATGGATTATCGTCTTTGTCGGGTCGCTACATTGTATTTTTACCATTAACGGGATCGCTTGGTTTGGGTCTCTCAAGGTTTTAAGTCATCGGGTGCAGAAAATGTGGTCACATTTCTTACAAAACACATAATACGAAAATATATATTATTTAACCACATTAGGCATTTGAGGAAATATCATAAAATAACATAACGATCTTCCACCCAGCAGAGAAGGCAAGAAGATCAGAGGAACATTTGAAGTTTCCAGAAGAACATTCGAAAGGTCATCTGATATCAGTCACCCCACCACCTGGAGACCCCATGTCCAGAAGGAGAGGAAAGACTGAGGGATCTCAATATGTGAGATCGGGGGATGGGAGAGACATTTTAATACATAAAGGGATTGAACAAAATACAGGAGGGAAGTTTATTTTAATGGAGGAGAAACAGACACAACAAGAAACCAGAATCTAACACTAGAGGGTCAGAGATGGAATGGAAGGAAGATTTACAATACTGAGAGGGTGGTAGATAAGTGGAACAGCCTCCCAGCAGAGGTGGTAGAGGGTAATACAGTGAGGGTATTAAACATGCATGGGACAGACATACGGCTCCTGAATCTAAGATGAGACCAACGACTGATTAAGGTTTGAGTCGTTACAGCAGGAGAAACGGGCGGCCAGACGGGGGCCGACAGGGGCCGATGTGCCAAATTCTATCCTTGTATGATGAAAGACTTGCTGGTGGTAGAATATATCTGTGTTAATGCACATCGGACATTCCTGTAGATTAATGTGCAGCCGGGACTTTATCCCAGCCGCCCGGGTAATTAACCTGCTTCCTCGTACCTTTTTTTAGGTTTTTTTTTTTGAGGACAAAGCTCCTTAAAGCCGGAGCGGGGGGGGGGGGGAGAGGGCTGTCGAAAAGCGGAGGGAGCCGCAGCTAAGCCCATCATTAGGACGCGGCGCTCGATAGCGAACGCTGTGAAGGTCGCGCTAATCTCTATTAATTATAGATCCAGATGTGGCCGACCTAATTAAAAACAACTGGAACGCCGCGCCACGCGGCTCCGGCCCTCTGAAGATAAATCAACCTGATGCGGCCCGCTGGTAAAGATAGCGGTGGGAATACTCGGCCGCGCGGCCCCTCAGACAGGTTATTTCCAGCCGACACCTGGAAGGATAACGCCGAGATTATAATGAGAGCCTTCCGGATGGATCCGTGGCCGTTCTGCTCCGTGACGCGTTTATCCAGCGGCTCAGCCTGGCGACGGATCTACTGTAAGAAAGTGAACCTGCCCCCCCCCCCCAACATGTTTCGGGACCGGCGCGCGGACCGTAAAATATGGATCGTTCTTGGCGGGATTACCGACAAATGTCTAGGTCGTAGGGACGCTTTGGCAACGGGGAGCCGGCTGACGTTATTCTGGTTTCGGAACTTTAAGTTCGAGGGACGGGGGAGGGGGAGGGGAAGGTAGCGCAAGCTCGATGAACTGGATTGAGTCGATTATAGACGGAGGTTACTTGGATGAGGCAGGTGAGGTTATGGCGGATGTTTTGAGATGTTTTAGCAGCTTGAGGGAAGTTTGGTTATTGGAACCGGAAATAAATAAAAGTTATGTATTCCAAAAAAAAAAAAAGGCGGAAAGGAACAATTTCCTCCTACATCGAGAAAAAAACATGCATGGTCCATATGGAGTTTATGTCTCGTGACTTCTTGTGATAACAGACATGATATTTCGAGACGTGGTGCAAGCGCCCTGACACCCCCAACGCAGGAATTTTCAACTGTTGCCCAATAATAATAATAATAACAATAGCAATAATATAAACAATAATAACAACAACAAAACAACAATAATAATAAAAATAGTAATAACAATTATAACAACAATAACATTAACAACAATAATAATAACAATAACAATAATAACAAAACAATAATAATAGTAAAAATAGTAATAACAATTATAACAACAATAACATTAATAGTCATAATAATAACAATTATATTAATAACAAAAATATTAACACAAATAGTAATAATAATAATAATAATAATAATACAGTAAAATAACTTACTTAATCCAATCCTGTCTTCACAAAATACACACAGGCGCACAGAAAGGATCCAGCCACTGTGTAAATGTTAAGCGCCCGATGATCTAGATCCCTCTGGTGGCTGTATGAGGAATCACAAGAGAAAAAAAAAGGAACAGTCCATGAACTTCATGATCCAAATCATATGAGCCCAAGGGTCCAAAGCCCCTTAACCCCTTCCTTTCTTTCCAGCACCATGCATGCTAATGATGTGCAATATACCTAGGAGTAGAGGGGGCAGGTAGTCTGCGTTATCAGCTGACAGGTGATGGATGTACCTATTTACCACATTTTTTACCACTTACTGCCTCTTCATGACAAATATTTCCCTCCTTCGTGGATGAACGGAGAAAATGAATCAAATGCATGCCAGCAGTGAACAGAAATAAATTCTCAGGGAAATGGGTGTTGGGATTATTCATCCCGCAGTATAAGGCACTTCAAAAGACGAAGCGTCTGTACCCTCTGTGTCACACAAAGCCCATCCGGGGCATCTAATCAAATGCCCATCAAAACTGTAGCTGCTTATCCCTGACGCCAACATAAATGAGGGCATTCGGGGTACTCTACTCCGGCTAATGACAAGACCTCAGGGTCCTTTAAACTGAGTGAAAGTCCCTCTCTGACCGACCAATATTAGTGGTTCTGATGGAAGGATTGTGTAAATTGGTGTGATTTTCAGTTATCACTAATTTGCATCTAATCTGCATATTGTGTTTTACATATGGTGTGATGCATGCTGGCCATAACTGCGTGCTGCAAATAATATCGTCGCGGAAACGTCGTCACTTTTATTCAAAGTACAAATTTTCTGGATGGTGAATGTGACGGGATTCATCGCCTCGTACTTTCTAATGGGGCCGGCTCGCTGATTTAGCTATACATTATACAGGGGGCCGGTCACTGATTTTTCTATACATTATACAGGGCGGTCACTGATTTATCTATACATTATACAGGGGCCGGTCACTGATTTATCTATACATTATACAGGGGCTGGTACTGACACTGTGTTGAAAAATGTTGTCCACGTACCAAAAGCAGAAACATTTTTCTAGAAATGTGTTATTTAGTTTTCAGGATTATTAAGTTAACTTTACAAATTCCATTAGACGGGAAATGTTGTCAAACAGAACCGGCAAACATTTAAACATCTGCCTCTTCCCTGTTAATGAATCAATTAATAGTTTGGGTTCCCGTCGCCTCGCGTCGGCCCCAGCGGATGGATATGTAGCATGCGGGTGCCGCTCGCATCACCTGCGACATCAAAGTATCAGCCGCTTCACACACAGGAGATACCGGATCAGATCCGTTTATTGGCGGCTCCGGCTCCATCGTCCCCGACGGGCAGAACGCAGCGTCTGATGGAATTACATTTTTTGGAGCTTTATGAGAAAATTCAGACGCGATCCGGAGGAGAACCCAAAACCAAATGGAATTCTTTATCCTGCATTTCCAGGCGGACGGCGGATATTTACGACTCGGTACAACGTCGCTGCTTCTTATTAGAGGCAAATGAGCTCCGGGACAGGTCTATGATCTGTTTACCAAATCATCTGAATGCAAACATTTCTGATCTGTGCTAAAAAATGCATGTAGCCAAATAAAAAAAACAGAACCTGCCAGCAGATCGGCCCCATCCGGCCCTCGTCTGCCCGTTTCTCCTGCTGTAACGACTCAAACCTTAATCAGTCGCTGGTCTCGTCTTAGATTCAGGAGCCGTATGTCTATCCCACGCATGTTTAATCCCCTCACTGTATTACCCTCTACCACTTCTGCTGGGAGGCTGTTCCACTTATCTACCACCCGCTCAGTAACACAAACATCTATGATGGCTCGGTTTGGTGCAAATTGCTTTACCCATTGTTACCAATGAAAGAAGTAAAATGTTAGTTCAAATGAACTCATCATACGAGACAAAACTCCTGATAAGCTGCCCTCTTGTAACAATGTTTCATCACGATTATGACATTGTGACCACAGAACAAGCGTTTAGAATAAATATGACTCGCGCTGAGAATTCTTTTCTCTATGATATCAGCCTCTACCCTTCATGGAATACACAGAATTTTTGTCTCGTATGATGAGTTCAATTGAACTAACATTTTACCCTTTGTACCGCGCTATATAAAACAACAAATAATATTACCTCTTACCTTGGTGGACAGTTGGTAAAGAAATCTACCTTTGCACAAGAATAGAATCAACGTAGATATAGTGTAAGGAGGGTGGTAGATAAGTGGAACAGCCTCCCCACAGAAGTGGTAGATGGTAATACAGTGAGGGGATTAAACATGCGCGGGATAGACATACGGCTCCTGAATGTAAGACGAGACCAACGACTGATTATGAAAAAAACGGACGGACTGGATGGGCCAGATGGGGCCGATCTGCCGAAAGATTCTATGCCAGGGTTAAAATACCGTGCACAAAATTAGAACAATTTAAATTTTTAGGCCCAGAATAAGAAGACCCCCTAAAATATGGATTTATAACCTTGTCTGATTTCAATATTTAAAACCATTTTTGGGCTCATTCTTTAAGGAATTCAGCGCGGCTGCCGCTCCCGCGGTATAATTTAGCTGTTTGATGAAATGCAATTTTAAATGCCTTCCTTTTTATTTCACCTTTACAAAGAGTCCTGATTTAATCTAAATGGTAGTTATATAGGGGGGGGGAGGCAATCACCGAATCGCTGCATTCTCCGTATGGAACAGGCGGGAGCGGCTGATAAAGAGACACAAAGAAAATTAGCACCCGAATCCGAGTTATTTAGCAAAGAAGCCAAAAGCGCTAATGACTCCCCCGCTAGAGCGTCAGCCCATTGTCTCGACAAAGTATCTTTTTTCTTATAATATAATTTGTTATTGTCTTTAACGCATACGGGTAATCGCTGCTCCTTTCCGGCCCTCCTTTGTGTCAGACCAACATCTATTATATATATACGTTTCACAAAATCTTATTAAAGCTGGCGTTCCACCTACTTTAAGACCAAAATGCAGCATGAAAAGCATCATTCATTTTGGACGACATCTTTTTTTTTTTTCTTTTCTCATTCAGAATTCGTGTTGGGAATACTTAATTGTCATGTGACACAAATGCAGGCACTGATTGGATGTTGCCAGTTGTGTGAAAAAAACCCTTAAATTACTATTTTTTCTTTGAGTTGAATGACACTTTTAGGACAGTCTGCGATACGGAGCAGTAGCGTCATTTGTAAGAATTGACATTGTTTTAAATGGGGTCTTCAGCATAACCCCCAGCGCTGTACACAGGAACAACCCCTCAGGGCTTCATGCTACCCTAGTCCTAAGGCCTAGAGGACCAAGCCTTCATTCTCTCACAGGTACTTGGTTGATTTTAACCAAAAGGTCAAGAAGCTGAGAACGTTTCTTTTCCTATGCTCAACAACAACACGTCATGGAGCCAGGAACATTTATGCAAATTTGCCAAGCGAGTCAAAAGAAAATCAAAGGTCTAAAAAAACCCCCAAAAAAACCAGTTGATTTTGAATCATTATTGAAGAAATGAATGAAGAATGTTACTTTTCCATCGTTATTGAATGCATAAAAGCTAATGGTCTAAGTAAACGTAAGCAAAAAACCCCAATAATTTAAAAAAAAACCAGCTGATTAATGATCATTATTCAACTTCTTAATGAGCAGAGCATAGAATGTTTCCTTCACATACAAATGGATACATAATACTGAACGACCCGACCAAATGGGAAATGATACTTTCCATACCCTAAAACATTCGAAATAAAGTAACCAAGGCAGGGTAACAGGGTAATAGCTTTCATTATAGTTTATCCCTGCTTAGGACAATCCCTGCCTTTAGTTCAACATTGCAGAGAAAAAAAATCTATAAAAATACATTAATCCACCCCAGCAGAACAAAACCACACTACAAGTTCACACAAAGAAACCAACATCACCACACAACAGCTTCAATTTCAAACATTTCATCACCTGGCATTTTTCTGCCTGCCCGTGAGAAGGGAGATCCATGTCTGGTTTCACCTTTACACTTAGGGTGACCTTCAAAATATCCATAAAGCATAATTTATCATGCAAAAAAAAAAAAAACCTACAAAAACCACTCGATTCACTCAGCAACCGAACAAACACACGTCGTTCATTCACTCGCGCAGAGGAAACTTCCCTTACATTCGGTTCTGGGCTGCCCTTGTGGAGTTGATCGCAAACCTAGTTTGCCTAGTGTTTTATTCTTGGGGGTAAAATCTCTTGGAGTCCACCCCAAGTGTAAGAGTGGGTCCAGATGCGTATCATATAAGGGTTGATGTATGTATGTATGTATGTATGTATGTATGTATGTATGTATGTATGTAT
>VKOC01002409.1:0-13782 GCA_009364415.1 Spea multiplicata | reverse complement strand
ATCCTCTGCATTGTAACTGTGGAAAAAAACGCCATAAAAAACGCCAAGGCAAAAAACCCGCATGGCTTTTTCATGGCGTTTTTCCTCTCCCATGGACTTCTATTGGAGAAAGTCCAAGATTTCCTTGCAAAAAATGCCAGAGTGTCAACATGCTGCGATTTTGAAAAACTGCCACAGAGCCCAAAAAAGCAGAAAACGCCAAAGAGGACTGAAAAAACGCCAAACAGAAAAACGCCAAGTGGAAATGGCATTTTGCGATTTCCTATTGAAGAACAGCTAACATCTGGCTGCAGCGTTTTTTCACTAAAAAAACACCGTGTGGCTGAATTGACGTTTTTATGGGCGTTTTTAGCAAAAAAAAAAAGTGGAAACCTAGCCTGAAGCCTTTTTCAAAGTAATGAATACATGGCATTATAACCCTCTAAGGGTATCAAAGATGTTCAGTTCAACGTCCTCTCTCTGCTGGAGATGTGGTAAGATAAGTGCAGACTATTTACATGTATGGTGGACATGCAGCAGAATAAGAGCGCTATGGGCTGAACTAATAAACAATTTAGGTCAAAATCTAAAGGAAGAATCCATTCTTCTACAAATGGATTGGCCCAATGTGCCCAGAATAGAGTTTGCTGGAATTACATACATCCTATTGAATGCAAAGCTTGCCATAGCTAGAGCTTGGAAGCAATCCTTTGAACCTAAATGGACAGAAATGAAAACACAAGTGATCTATCAGATAAAAATTGAGATAGGAATAATTAGGCAATAATGCCTTTATGACCCGAGAATCGAACACTGAACAAAATGGCTTGAACAATTTTATTCAAACAATTTCCTTTATGTTTGTCCTCGTTCACGGTAAAGACAAGGATGATTAAGATGCCTTAATAAGAAACATACTGCATAGAGATTCTTATGTCTTCTATCCATGTGTAGATTTGTATCTATATGTCTATACAATATGAATAAAAATTAGAAAACCCTGGAGCCTGAAATTCAGGGAAATGATGTGGGAAGAGGAAAGCCCTGAAGAAGACTATCACTGAGCCAAATAAGACATTGCCTGCCTGGACTTTTGTGTGTTGTCTGGGGGAGGTTTTCCTGAACTAAAAAGTTGTGAAAACCAGTGTAAACGGGTGTTTAGAGGATAGGAATGTACTTTCCTTTCTCTTGTTCACCGGATACTCAGCTGCAGCCCTTTACAACACTCTCCTGGTGTTGGACATATAGAAACAAACGACTACGGGGCGCTCTTGTAAACCGGTTTCTTATGGTGGATATACTTATGCACTCACAATGCGTTTATGTTGGTCAAGCTTTGTATAAATCAACATCTCGGGGTCCGAAAACAGGGCATATGTAGGAGGAAGCACAAACATACACAAACACGATGGTGTGGTACCGTTATATATTGGGGCACGCCAGGCTAGATGTACACTTACAGTTAGAAAAGATGTGTCATGTCTGTGTCAGGACCCGGGCAAGCAGGTCTGGTAGGAGTCCATGTGCAGGGGATACGGGGAACTCTGTCTGTACCCCTATATGCATGGTGACAGAGAGATAGGTACAGACAAAATAGCAGGACTGGAAAGGCAGAGAGACCGGAGCTGAGGCAGGTACAGGCTCAGGAGCTGAGGCAGAGAGACGGGAGCTGAGGCAGGTACAGGTAGGTTCAGGCACAGGTTCAGGCCCACTGGCAGGGCAGACGGGAACGGAGGCCCACTGGCAGGGCGGACGGGAACGGAGTAGTACCGGGCCAGGCACGTGTACAGGTTCGTGCACGGGTACAGGCTTAAGCTCAGGTAGTGGATCATGCACGAGTACCGGCTCAGGCACGGGTACGGGAATGAGCACAGGCTCAGGCAGGAACGGGCACAGGCTCAGGCAGGAACGGGCATGGGCACAGGCACAAGCTCAGGTACAGGAATCGGCTCAGAGCAAAGCAGTCCTTCAACGTTAATGCCAAGGCCCTGACTGAAGGGCAGGACAGGTCTTATAAAGGCAGGGCATTACTCAGTCAATGAGGCGCAGCTGTACCAGATAATGAGCTCCAGAGCACTCCAGAGGGAGGAGGGTGGCCACTACAGGAAGCAGATGGAACAACCACCTGTATGATACAGCCAGGTTTCAGGCAGCAGAGAGTGGATCCTAACAGTCTGTAGATACTGGTTGCCGTTCCGTAATCCTCCTCCTGTGTTTCCTCCAAGTTTTCTGGATCCTCTCCCGCTTCATGGTGGTGTTGATATATATCAGGTGAGTGTATAAATAATATTACGCCAAAGTAGTATACTAAAAAAATAGTAATTTATTCTGGGCATATCACTAAAAACATCCGTATGAATAAAAAGAGCTCTCTGAGAAGAATTTTCTAAAGAGCTCTTTTTATTCATACGGATGTTTTTAGTGATTTTAATATTCTTTATGGCGGAAAAGTACCTCTGAATGAGGACTATTTGTATGCTCATTTTAACTTATATCAATTTGGGCATATGCCCAGAATAAATTATTTTTTTAGTATACTACTTTGGTGTAATATTATTATACACTCACCTGATATATATATATCAACACCACCGTGAGGCGGGAGGAAAACTTGGAGGAAACACAGGAGGAGGATTACGGAACGGCAACCAGTATCTACAGACATGACACATCTTTTCTAACTGTAAGTGTACATCTAGCCTGGCATGCCCCAATATATAACGGTGCCACACCATTGTGTTTCTGTATGTTTGTGCTTCCTCCTACATATGCCCTGTTTTCGGAGGTTTTCCTGAGCCTGGCTTAGCTGGGTCTGGCTGATAGGTCTAGTTAGTGGGTGTTTAGGCTGGTCAGTCTGGGTCAGCATTGTATAGCTAGAGGAGGCTCCGATTGGGAGCTAGCTTTTTTCTTTTCTGATTTTGTTTTGGGGTGTTTTATTGGTGGTTGGTGAGGTGTATACAGTATTTGCTCGATTATAAGACGAGCCCCAAAATCTGAATATTAATTTATGAAAAAAAGAAAAAGCCTGAATATAAGATGACCCTATAGGAAAAAAGTTAACATCCTCCATGTTAAATAAAGTTAAAAATCTTTATTTAACATGGAGTATGTTAAATAAAGTTACAAAAAAAACAAATGATGTTTTAATTTAAGTCCCGGACGGCGCCCCTGTTGCTATGGCGCCCTGTGCGGCCGCACAGGTTGCACACCCCTAAGGCCAACCCTGCTTATGCCCCCCATTTAACATTCCCTCCTCCAAACTTACCGGTGTTTCTGAGTCCCCGGTGCTTAGTCCAGGCAGCGTGTAGAGCTCTACGCAATTCGCGTAGACAACTTCCGCTGCAGCCGGAAGGAGGTGCGATTAGCAGCGGGGGTTGTCTGCTTCCATTGCACAGACCTTCCTCGGCTGTCAGAGATCAGAGTTCCCGCACCGGTGCGGGAAATTCTCTCTGACAGTCGGGGAAGGTCTGCATGATGGATGCAGACAACCCCCCGCTGCTAACTACACCTCCTTCCGGCTGCAGTGGAAGTTGCCTACGCGAATCGCGTAGACCTCTACCTGCTGCCCGGACAACACACCGGGGAGTCAGAAGCACCGGTAAGTTGGGGGGGCGTAAGACAGGAGGATCCAGGTCCCCTGCAGCGCTGCGGGGGATCTGGATCTTAGTCTCATAGTCAGACCTATTTGAGGTCTGATTATAAGACAACCCCTATTATAAGACGAGGGGTATTTTTCAGAGCAAATCTTATAATCGAGCAAATACGGTACTCAGATTTCTATAACTTTCCCCAAGTAAGGAACAATTAGATTTCTATCTAAAGTAAATTTACCCACTTTAGACAAAGTTCAACTTAAATGTATTACTTATAAAGGCAATTGAGCAGAAAAATAATTAACAAATAGATTAAGGAAGTGCACAGCTGGCTCTACATTTGAGAAATTGCTGTATGAAGGGAATATGAATAGAGGCCCTAGGGGAATTGGAATGGCTTTTAATAATTACTCTTCTATAACTTTCCCCAAGTTTCTAAGTCCATGGAGGGTATAATTAGATTTCTAGCTAAAGTAAATGTACCCACTTTAGACGAAGTTCAACTTAAATATCTAAATTCTTAGAAAATCCGAAATCCTTCTGGTCCTAGATCACTTAAAACTGGGTAACCCCCGTAGTGGGATTCAAATTTTTTAGTAACCACTTCTGAGCTTTCTTACTAAAAAATAAAAACCTCACACACACAGACCCTGGCAGTCTCACACAGAGTCACACAGAGTTACACAGAGACTCCGGTAGTATCTCTCTCTCACACACACACACACACACACACACACACTGGCAGTCTCTCTCTCTCACACACGCCCCCAGATATGCCTTATGCTCCCCTGATATGCTTTATGCCCCCTTGATATGCTTTATGGCCCCCTGATATGACACTCTGCTCCCCTGATATGACACTCTGCATCCCATTTATGCTCCCCTGATATGCTTCATGCCCCCTTGATATGCTTTAAGGCCCCCTGATATACCACTCTGCCCCTAGATATGCCACTCTGCCCCCTAGATATGCCACTCTGCCCCCCTAGTTATGCCACTCTGCTCCTCTGATATGCCACTCTGCTCCCTGATATGCTTTATGCCCCAGATATGCCACTCTGCCCCCCTAGATATGCTCCCCTATGCCACTCTGCTCCTCTGATATGCCTTATGCCCCCACTGATATGCAACTCTGCCCCCCTAGATATACCACACTGCCTCCTGATATGCTTTATGCCGCCCTAGATATGCCACTCTGCTCCCATAGATATGCTTTATGCCCCCCGATATGCAACTCTGCCCCGATAGATATGCCACTCTGCCTCCTGATATGCTTTATGCCCCCCAGATATGCCACTCTGCTCCTCCTATGCCGCTCTGACCCCCCTCAACTTACCAATGCATCCCCAAACTCCCTGGTGCCTAATGCAGGGGCAGCTGGTGTACGTCTGCAAAATGCGCGAACCTCTGCTGCGTAGAAGCCCTGGTGGAAGTGCAGGCAGCAGTGGAAGTTGTCTGCGCGCATCGCTCAGATGTTCCCCGGCTGCCAGTAGCAGACAACCTCTGCTACTGCCGGCACTTCCGCTGGGGCTTCTATAGTGGAGCACTGGAAGGTCATGTAATGCAGCAGCGAAGTTGTCTGCATCGCACAGATGTCCCCGGCTGCCAGAGATACAGATACAGGCCCACTGCGTGGGATCTGGATCATCACTCTGCTGTTTGCTGCAGGGCTAAGTGATAAAGAACCGAAGAAAAAAAAACAACTGCCCGGCGCCTGGAACGGCATGTCCCGGGCGTTGGGCGACATGAATTACGCTAAAACCCCAATTTAAGGCCGCACCCCCACTTTAAGTGGGGGGGGGAAAGTGTGGCATACAAGATGGGGACGGGTTGTATCCCAATATCTTGTTTTATGTTAATGTGTGTTTTGCTGGGTATATACAGCCCTGTGTGTCAAAAATAAATCAGTTCTTCTTTTGTTGTACCTAAAGACTACTCTTGTCTGGTTATTTGGGTACTGGATAGCGATATCCCTTTACTTTGCTTGGGGATATTGCCGACGGATTGCGGTGGTTTGTCGTCCTAGCAGGAGAAGTCGTCTCTTGAGCAAAGGTTTTAACTTGAAATTGGGCAAAGGTTTCCACTCGCATTACTGAAGGACCCAGTTCCTTAATTTCATATCTCAGATAAACCATATTTATCTCTGTGACGGACCGACCAGGGACCTCAGGAATTAAGGAACTGGGTCCTTCAGGAATGCGATTAAAACCTTTGCCCAATTTCAAGAGATTTACTCCCATTTAAGGAATATTTCTCTAATTTAAGAATTAAAGAGCACTTGATGCACCATATTGTTAAAGAGCTAAGGTGCCCTAAATATAGAGAAATGTCAGATCTTTTAAAAAAGAAGTAAATTAAAACCTATTTCTAAATTATATAAGTCTGAGAGGGGGTGAAGTGGAAAGGTTACAGTTTGGGAGAAGTGGGCATTCTATTTAGGTATAGTTTATGAAGAGGATCATTGGATTAAATCAATAACTGAGATAATAAACCACTGTTTAAATATGGTGGAATTACAAATTAAATTAATGTTTAGATAGTATTTGAGCCCTAAGATTTCGCATAAAATGAACCCTGTTAATACTAATTCATGCTGGTGCTGTGAACAAGCAAATGGGCCCCTTCTACATATATCAGGGGCGTCCAACATGCGGCCCGCGTGACCTCGAGGTGCGGCCCGCGTGAGATCGGCAGCCAGGATCACAAGCCCTGCTGCTTACTTGTGGGAGGGTCTATTCTTCGCTCCAGTGCTGCTTCCTCTGTGAGAACAGGGAGGCCGCGCCCCCTGCTGAAGTCTGTGAGCGGCATCGAGAGCTGTAGTGAAGGTAAGGGGGTGGGGGGGTTGTTTGAATGCGTATACCTGGGAGGGAATGAATGTGTGAATGAATGAGTATATGAATGAATGAGTGTGTGTGTGATAGCATGGATGTGTAAGTGCTGGAAACTAGGCATGATGGGTTATGTGATGTGTTAGCAATCACAGTCCTATCATGCCAAGTCAGCCAGTACATGCTGAAACCTGGTTAGCTGCCCCCCTTGTGTATTGATGCTGCCAGCAGTATGGGGTCTGCATATCACTTACCAGCATGTACTGGCTGACTTGGCATGATAGGAGTGTGATTGCTAACAGCTAACAGCAATCTGCTAACAGCAATCACAGTCCCATCATCAGGTTCCAGCATTTACTGATTGCCTGGGTATAAAAAGAGTGTGTTTGATCTTAGCAATCACACTCCTATCATGCCAAGTCAGCCAGTACATGCTGAAACCTGGTTAGCTGCCCCCCTTGTGTATTGATGCTGCTAGCAGTATGGGGTCTGCACTTACAGCCACCCTGTACCAGCATGTACTGGCTGACTTGGGATGATAGGAGTGTGATTGCTAACAGCTAACAGCATTCACAGCCCCATCATGCCTAGGTTCCAGCATTTACTGGTTGCCTGGGTATGAAAAGAGTGTGTTTGCTGTTAGCAATCACACTCCTATCATGCCAAGTAATATTGTTGATTTTTGTGTCCAATTGTGGTGTGTTACTTTTAATAAAAGTGTGGTTACACACTAAACTTGGTCAAAAAATACTGGTACAATGCCCAGCCAACCAGTACATGCTGGAATCTGGGAATGCCTGAGATTGCTGTTAACAATCATAATATATAATTTTTTTGTACAATTTTGGTGTGCAACTTACTTTTTAGTATATGGGGGGTCATTTTCAGTTTTGGCTAAGTGAACCCTGAATTTTCGGTTTTGGTCCAGAATTTTCATTTCGGTGTATCCCTAAAATAAATAGAACTATTTTATTTTTACTTATCCAGAATCCTGAATTTGTAGTCACACAACTTTCTAGGCCCAGAAATCAGTGAGAGGAAAAGTAAAGGTTTTGTGTCATTTACTTTATTTTAAACTGCATATTTTATTAAAGGCCATATTTTCACACAGTGAAAAATTAGTGCGGCCCGCGCACGTATACAATTCTGATGAAGTGGTCCACTCCAGAAAAAACTTGGACACCCCTGACATATATGGTGAGCTGTACAAAATTAAAACCTATTCGGGATCTTTTTTTTTTTTTAGACTGTGGTGACAGGCCAATGGTTCTTTATGGCAAGAAATAAAACAGATGAAATATGTATGTCAAATGGAAAAAGGAATTGCTATGACAAGAATCTTGGACTAGGTAGATGAGTCCCTGAGGGCCTGTGAGAGCTCTGGATGCATATTGCAATATATGAACTTTTTCCCTCTCACAAGCCTCATTCACCATCTTTAGAGAGTGTATTCTTTTATATCTTCCAGCTTTGTCGCATAGTTTTGTTTATTTTCATAATAACAATAATAATAATAATTATCCTGTTAGTTATTGTCAATCTTTGAAAGTAATCGTGTTTGTATTTTATGTCTGTCTTTATTTATTGTCATTGTTATAATATCAAATAATTAAAAAAGATAAAAATGTATTAGGATGACTTAAAATTACAAAAACATTTAAAAATGTATGATATTGCATTCTAAATACATAGACATTAATATGTAGTTGCCCCCCCCTTTGCAGCTATAAGCCCCTTCAGGACTGGGTTTTTTTTCTGCATTTGCGCTAAAAATTGAAGTTGTTTTGCTATGTCTCTATACTTCTGTAATTTCCTCTTTTCTCATATTAGTGCACGCACACAAATCATTTGTGTTGTTTTTTTTTCAGCACAAGTAGGCCTTTCTTTTCTCGAAATAAAATTATATTATATTTAAACCATCGGATTTAGTATGAAAAATGTCTATAAATCTGTTGGGGCGGAAATTAGGGAAAAAAGAAATATTTTCACAGTTTCACCTATAAAACTATTATATAACCAGTGCAAATGGGAAAAAAACCTCCATAAGTGCATTTAGGAATTTGTCCTGTTTTTGGAAACACCTCATGTGCGTGGTTATTTTCATTTATTTTGGCACTTACAGGGTTAAATGTGAATGACGAGCATCGCTGTTTATAAACAAGATTGTTTTTAAAATGTGGTATACTGGGAGTTGTGCCCCAGTAGTGGCAAGAAAAACTGCTAAAAAAAAGTATATTTTTTGAAAGATGACATGTCAAAGTATTTTACTTGGGGCATTTTAACACTTTTGATTTAACCATTTTAGTGCTTGTCTGTCCTAAACATTGCAGTAAAAGCTCATTTTTTTCATTTTTAACATACCCATTCTATCCAAACACAGTATTTCAGTATTTTTTTCCCCCTGGGTACATGAAATTATTAAAACAACTTGTGATTTGTAGTTAGAAACACCCCCCGAGTACAGGAATATGCATGGGTAGGGCATGTCTCTTCCTTACATTTTTCAAACTTGAAACTTAAAAAAATATTTTAATCAGATCATATGTAAGTGACAAGTTTAGGTCACTGACATCCATCAGGGAGACCGATCAATAATCATTGACTTAAAATGTCGCTGACAAGTGATCAGGTAAAAATTATGTAATTTTTTATTAATAATTTGTGTTTTTTTTCATAATTACACTAGATGACCCCTCTCTCTTTCTAGGACAGGGTCATCCAGGGGCTGCCATAATGATGACATCACTCCTATTGGCCAGGAGTGATCTGATCATCATCAGCCCACTTTTGATTGGTTCTGTAGCAGTTTTACCAAACTCACAGAAGCGCAGACAATTTTTGATTTATTAGTTTAAACAGTTGTTTGTTCTTTAGGGTAATTTAGATGAAGATCACATCATATTTTAAGACATATTTATACATAAATGCTGGTAGTTCCAAAGGATTCATTTTCATGCCACTGTATCAGTAGTTGTCTACTTTGAGTGGGACAAGCTGGGGATGTGATTTGCTCAGACACAATTATGCCACTTTTATAAAAGTTATTTTAAAACTACACTAAATTGTGTTTCGACAATTAAAAATCTTCAATTAAAAAAAAAGTCTTTAGGGTGTAAAATATCTTTTGTAATAAAGGGGTTATGCAAGTATGCAGCTGACCTGATACTGTCCTAAAACCTAGCTCTGGAATGTTTGTAATGTATGGAGTGCAGTGTGTTTGAATTTCTGTTTGATAATAAAACCTGATTTGTATAATCCTTACAAGAATTAAAGACAAACACTGTATTATACTTTATACTATAAGGGCAGTTTTAAGGTGGCATATAGTTATTTGTTCACATTCTGTGTTCTAGGAGCACTGCAGAGTGGTTTGGAGTAAGTAAAGACGGTGATGCTACCCAGAAATGGCAAAGAAAAAGCCTACTGCATTGCAGCCAGAGATATGGAAAGTTAAAACCTCAGGTTATAAGAGAAATTGACTTTCCAAGCCAAGACAATATATCTTTGACTAGCACAGAAACTCCTCCACCTCTTTATATGGGACCAACTCATTTCAATATGCAAAAGGTAGTGTGTTGTAAAAATTATCTTTTGTCCTTAGATAGATGCCAGAATTCTCAAAATCGTAAACAGGTTTATGTATACACAGGTACATAGTATACACAGAATATTTTCATGTACAAATATTAATACATAGTATTGTTAATATAACAATTGTTATTGTTTGATTCTCAAAATAAGGATGATGTTTTCATCATAATAGCTCAGTGTACAAACAATTTTTAGCATAAATCATGCAGCTATTACTTCATATACTGTAAACCAATTATTAGATATGTGTTAGAGGTTGGGGATTTTAAAATGTAATAATCCTTTAGAATTTAGAATACCCCATTGTGCCATTATTATATTATTGTATTTAGAAACTGATAGTATAATTACATAACTGGTTTCAATCATATTACCATTACAATTTTTTCAGATTATAGATCCGTTGGCAAGGGGACGTGCTTTCCGCATTGTAGAAGAGAATGATGGCTGTAGCATGCCACATACACCAATTACTCCTGGAGGAATATCTCTGTGTTCATTTACCAGTTCAAGATCTGGATTTAACAGATTTCCAAGGAGACGGAAAAGGGAATCAGTGGCCAAAATGAGTTTCCGAGCAGCAGCAGCACTTGTAAAGGTAAAGTACATGGTAATACTTAAGTTTATAGTCTGCAGAGAGTTTGATTTGATTGTAGGAGATGCAAATATTTTTCTTGGTTAACATTTAAATATAATTGCTATTGTGACAGGACACCCTGTACCCTGACTGGGTACTGCCACAGGAGCTGTTTTGGAGCTTTAGCTAGCTGTAGCTTCGTATATTCAGTGCTTGTACTGTCCTGAAAAGAACAGTAAGTTATTACAACAGCCCACCCCAAGCATCAGACAGAACCAATGTTAAGGTGAAAACAGGACTGAGTTTTATTGAAAACACACCAGTATTTAAACATTACAAGGGGAGAATTTATATAGAATAGTCACAGGAAACCACACAGAGTTCTCTACCAAACTCTCCTTTGCACACTGCTCAGTATTTGCACTCAGCCCAACTCAGCCTGGTAGGGGATCACTATTGTAGTCTGTGTCTAACAGACAGTCACGGAACCACTTGGTAAACACAAGTGGTTCCGTGACTACTGGCTGAAACCGGCTCAATATTAGATCTTGGTGCAAATACTGGCCGTGGGGGTCTCTGTCCTGTAAGTCCTCTCCCAATGGAGAGTAACTGTTAGGGACCAGGAACCAGACAGACACAAAACGTAAAATGCAATCACCTTTATTGTAATGACAATAGTGAACAAAGCCAAATCGTGATTCAAAAGCATATACCAAAAGACAAGCCGGGGTCAGTGTGACAGAATGACCTGTCATACAAGGCCCCAAGGTAGTCGGAGATGGCTCCAGCCTGGCTGCCAAACAGGCAGGAACTCCATTGTTTAATTAATCCCATCAATAGGATTGCTGATTGGGGATTAAAGGTTGGGCTGTATGCATATATCTGTTAATTTATGTTAATGAAGTTCTGTGGCTATATCAGTCTATGTTTTACTACAATAAACTGTTCATCCCTGCTGTACTCAGTTCAAGGTAGTTGTGTCTACTTATTGGGTACACATAGCAGGGTTCCAAGGTGCGCATGCTGACTGGTGCTGGAAGTGATTCCGGGGACAACAGGAGGATACATGTGGGTGATCTCTGGGAGTTACTACAGCTCTCTTGGTGAACCCGTTACATTGGTGGCAAGCGGTGGGAATTGCCTCCTAGTCTAAGGGACACGTCCTTTGCAACGGGATCTATCTCCAGGAAAGAGAATGGAAGTCAGCTACGCAGAGCTGATCAAGAGGAATTGTAAACGCCTGAAGCTCTGGAGGGATGTTCTCCACTTGGAAATTAAGTACAAGGGGAAAAGCCTCCCAACCTTTGAGGAAAGGTTTTGGCTCCAGCGGAAGTTGCGGATGCCGTTCCTGGGGAAGCAGCCCAAAGAGGAATGGGTGGCTGAGCTGGAGGTGCTGGTCCAGACAGAGCTGAGGTTGGACGATGGATATCGGGCTCTGCGGTGGTACGCAGCACAGATGTGCCTGGGGCTGGAGGATACAGGTCCCACAGAGGGCTATGGCTTCGGCGGCCCGGGATTATTATTGGAAATTATAGAAAAGGATCCCGACTTCGGTAGTGCATCGGAGTGTCGGGAGGAAGACATCCAGGAGCGAAGGGAGGAGGATATCCCATACGTGCCTAAGCTGTGGGCTGACCTGGATTATTTGGTCACACAAGAATGGGAACTGGAACAGGCATATCAAGAGTTATTTGACCATGTGCAACAGTATGCCCCAGTGACCATGGATTTCATTGATTTTACAGCGTGGTCACCTGAGGATGTTGACCCAGAAGGGGTGGATGGGACTGATTCACAGGGTTACTGGACAGCTAACCCAGATCCGATAGCGGAACTATGTGATTGTACACCACAACCAGATCCAGAGACTGTGGATTTAATTGATTTTACATCTGAGGATGTTGGTCCGGGAGGGCTTGCAATTGGCTTCCCTTCCCAGCAAAAGGAAGAAGGTTTTGTGGGTGTAGTAGCTGGCACTGCGGTCTCCACAAGCACCCACCCAGCAGAAGAGCTGCCATCGGGGCAGAGTGCCGCTGGCATCTGCCTGCTCCTTTCCCTGTTTCCCGAGCCTGACCACAGCAACCTTGTAGGGTCCAGTCAGGCAGCCCCAGAGACTGTGGTAGTTGATGGGACTGCGGTTTCCACACCTGGGTCCCCGGAATGTTTGGCAGTTGGCCAAGATCCCCGCTCCCCAGCAGAAGCGCTGGCAACAGGGCAGAGTGCTGCTGTTCTCTGCCCACCCCTCCCCCTTGTTCCTGAGTCTGACCATGACGCTCCCGCAGTGCTCGCTCAGACCAACCCAGCCGAAATACTGGCAACAGGAGAGAGGCAGGACGGCCCCTCTCTACCAGCACTGGAGGTGCCCGCAAACCCTATAAAAGAGATTTCGCCAGGTCAGAGTGCAGCTGGCCTCTGCCCTCCCTCATCAGACGTCCCTCCACTAGAGGATGGTACGAAACCAGCACTGGGGGACATGTATCCCACACAGGTGGATGAGACTGTGGTTGCCACCTGTGGTCCCCAGAATTGCTGGGCAGCTGGCTCGGATCCCCAACCCTTGATTGAAGGGGCCCCCGCCACCCTGTCATCTCCCCAGCGGCTGAGAAGACTCCAGAGAGAAGGTGCAGTTGGCAATTCTCTCCAGCGGCAGTTATATTTTTCGGGAGAGGCAGAGGGCAGGCGGGTGAGTACTGCTCTTTTGTTAAATTGTTTTGAGGAGTACCAATTTGTGGCTGGCAGTGATGGTCCAGACATACAGACTGACTTCAGAGTCAAACAGGGGGGGGTCTTATCAGACGTCAGTCTCCCCCAGAAAAAGGAGATATGTGATGGAGTGTGTGACGGAACTGTCCATCACTGGGGCCCCTGGAGAGGACTGAAAGCAAGCCTGCTACCCGCAGATTATGGACCCTGTCTCCCTGTCTCCCTGCCTTTTGCCAGCCCCCTGCATCCACAACTCCAGGAGCGACGGAGCTGTGCTGTCGGACTGAACTGGATGCAGACCCGGTTTGGGTCTGGCCCCAGTTCAGTCTTATTTTTAAAAGGGGAGATATGTGACAGAATGACCTGTCATACAAGGCCCCAAGGTAGTCGGAGATGGCTCCAGCCTGGCTGCCAAACAGGCAGGAACTCCATTGTTTAATTAATCCCATCAATAGGATTGCTGATTGGGGATTAAAGGTTGGGCTGTATGCATGTATCTGTTAATTTATGT
>VKOC01002408.1:0-23083 GCA_009364415.1 Spea multiplicata | reverse complement strand
ATGTTATTAAGATTATTAATTGAAGAAAGGTTGAGAATGTGGGTTTTCTGTCTGTCGCTTCCTATTTTTCAGTATATTGTTTTAGATATACTGTATGTATTGGAAACGTTGCTTTAAATAGATAAGGCAACTATGCAATTATCCATGTTAGACTTAGGTTAATGAAATGCAGAGAGGGAAACATATAGCCCATTAGTAACGTTAATTTCTCAATAAGTTAACACATCTTCTTTAAGTAGACCAGCACTTAGTAAGGAAAGAGTGAGTCTTAACAAATGAGGAAGTATTCAACCATGACTCAAGATAGAATTTTATGCATGAAAAAACAGCTAATATGTGTTTATAGTAATTCAAAATTTTCAGAATATTTGCTATTATTTTAATGTAAATAATATATATAGAAACTGCAGACAGTTTTTGTTTTTTGTATACACTGTAAGCCAATACATTGTGTTTGGTAGGCTTCATATTGCATTTGTATTATTTGAGCCTGAGACTAGATTAGCGCACCGACATTTTTTCTTTTCCCTGTTTGCACATATTTGAGGTTGTTGGCTCCTCGTCAGTCTGGTTGCAGCTTGCTGTCCAGGGATTAATTGGGAGGAGGCTTAATTGCACCTCCCCACACATTAATCTGGTTTTGGTAGCAGTATAAACTGCTTTGTGTGCCCACTATGTAGGAGGTGAGAGCAGTGGCGGAACTACCGGGGTCGCAGGGGTTGCGACTGCGACCAGGCCCTGGAGTTCTGTCAGTCAGGGGGGCCCAAGCGGTTGCTGAAAACGACCGCTCGGCGACTCTTGGGCCCCCCTGACTGACAGAAATCCAGGATTCCTCTGCTCGCTGCCGCCGCCTGCCTCAGCGCTGCCCAGAGTGCAGTGTTGGGAGCGTGAGGCGTTTGTCTAGGGTGCTGGCGCTCAGCAGTGAAGCGTCGGCACCCGAGACAAACGCCTCACGCTCCCAACACAGGAGTTGACGGAAGGGAGGGAGGGAGAGGGTAGATTGCGAGAAGGGGGGTAGGGAGGAGAAGGGTAATTGTGAGAGGGGGGTAGGGAGGGGAAGGTAGATTGTGAGAAGTGGGGGTACGGAGGGAGAGAAGATTGTGAGACAGGGGGTAGGGAGGAGAGGTAGATCTGAGAAGGGGGGTTAGGGAGGGAGAAGGGTATGATCGTGAGAAGAGGGGTTAGGGGAGAGGGGAGATCGTGAGAAGGGGGTTAGGGAGTGGAGAGGGAGATTTAATGAGAAAGGGATAGATGGTTGGGGACGGGGGGCCCTTACAGATTCTCACACTTGGGGCCCTGAAGATTTTTCTAGTTTACGCCCCTGTGTGAAGTAGCGTTTTCCCTTTCAGAAAAGTCCTATTGAGAGTGTGCCTTGACGTGGCGGGTGAGCTTAATTATGCTTTGGCCAATTCATATAACCAAAACCTCTCAATTATATTATGTTTATATATTTGTTGCCAGTTTTATTAGGGTGAGAAGCGCAGATAGTTTTTTGGGTTTTATTGGAAACTGCAAAGCACGATTTTAATCATTGCTATATGAATAAATATGTGTGAAACCATAGGTGACATCTCATGGCTCGGTTTCACTCAAGTTTGAGTGGGACCTTGTTCCTCACTTCTTGTGTTATTGAATGAGGTTATGTGTTATGTCTCCGATGAGCCTCTGTAGACATTTTGTTTCTATTTTTATTTATCAATTAATGAGAACTTTTGTTCAATAAGAACTTTGAAGAATGTTTAATGCAGGGTAGACCTGTCCAAAGACAGTGCCCTATGAGCCACCTGTCAGCATCATACATTCTCTGCACTGAGCGATGGGATATGACCGCATATCACAGCAATCCACCAAGATGAAAGTGTGCTAGGGACCGACCTCCGTAGTGTGGATCTAAGATTTCTCAAATTGGGCAATTGAGCAACATACCAGGGCGACGGTTTAGTTTAGAATATGTGGATAGTATCCAAATATTATATTGAAAACTTATTTATGTAGAAAGAGTCCACCACCTCAATAAATGTAGCTAACAAATGATACAGGTGATATGCAATAGAGCCCAATATAATGTAGTCATGGAACCTTTCTGTACCTTTTGAATGCTATAACTTACATCACCCGTGTCATCATTCTGACAAAAGCCCATCAGCCCATTGTTTTTCCATGTAAAAATTAAAAAAAATAAAGGCATTTACGTAATTTAATGTTTCCTTGTGTCTTTGCTTGTTCTGTGTTTTGTTTATTTTGATATATATAAATCAGGGGATGAAAGATGAGTGGATACACACATGCTTACTCACTCAATTTATGGTGAATACTGTGTTTTTCTGTGTTGGCGAATGCCAGGGAATATTCCTCCTTTCTCTGACTTCTATGAAATGTCCTTTTCCCTTTTGAGTTGCTTTTAACTGCAGCATCTGGCATAATAGTTTTCAAAGGTCAAGTACTCAGCTTTAGAAACCTAAAGGTGTCTTTATCAAGTATTCTGTGGCAAATGATTTTATAGATTTGTCAAAAGATGACCAAATGAAGTGTGAGATGATTGAAACATAGTCTGGAGATGAGCTGAAGAAACAGTTGAGGTGTGAAGTTGTTCTGTGCATACTGACTAATGAAATTAATCATTAAGCAGATATATTTCTGACATGATGAGTAATGATCTCAGAATATTGCTTTTAGGGGCAATAGCAACACTTATTGTTAACATTTTTTCTACAAATATGATCAGAAAACTGTAACAAACATACAGACATTTATAGTACCATGCAGACTAATAGGTCTATGAAACTGAGTGGTGAGTCGATCATCTGCAGCCGCTGAGAGCATGTCAGATAAGTGGAACAGCTTCCCAGCAAAAGTGGTAATGCAGTAATCCATGTATGGAATAGGCATACGGCTATCCTGAATCTAAGACAAGACCAATGACTGGTTAAGGTCTAAGTATTTAAAGCAGGAGAAATGGCAGACTAGATGGGCCACATGGTTCTATATATATATATATATATATATATATTATATATATATATATATATATGTATGTATATATAAAACATGTTTTTTACATTGGGGCCACCATCAGGGTGCAGTACAGCTATAAGAGGCCACGCATCTAGAGGTCTTTGGCTGTACTACTCCGTTCCCACCTTTCTTGTTTGCCATGGCTGCAGTATATAGAGCTGTGCTGGTACCAGGCAGGGCCAGCCCAAGACAAAATGCCGCCTGGGGCGAAGTTTAAAATGCCCCCCCCCCATTATGTACACTTCCTCTCCCTCCCTCTTATCTACCCTTACTCTCCCTCCCCCCTCCCTATTATCTACCCTTACTCCCCCTTGTACTTACCTTTCAGCAGTCCTGCGGCGAGTCTCCCTGCTCAGTCTCAGTGCCGGAAATGACATCATCTTCCGGCGCTCAGCATTACAAGCCGGCACTGAGACCAAACATGGAGACTCGCCGCAGAGGAGAGAGAGAGAGGGGCGCCCAGCGGGTACCGACAACTTGGTAAGCGAAAACCACTCGGCGCCCCCTCTCTCTTCCGCTTTAAAAAAAAAAAAAGAGGGCTTGGGGCAAAGTGCCGCCCCTTCAAAAGTGTAGCCTGGAGCAGTTGCCCCACTTGCCCTGTTCTTTGTACATCTCCAGCTGGAAAAATAGCCGCAGGCACAGGAAGGGGCAAATGCACATGGGGTGGGGGGCACTCCGCTCTCATTTACACTAAAGTACATCTGATGGCTGAAGGGTCCCTTTTAAAGCATTTCCATTACATACAGACCTCTGGAAAGTCTCTGAGTACTTCAGACATCTCGTTCCCTCTCTCTCCGCATCCGACGTAGATGATGACATCACTGTTTGAAAACTTGGAGAGGGATTGTGAGATCACGGTTTTACCGCAGCCGAAAGCCCCTGGGATAGCGGTGGTCCCCCCCTGTACGCACCTGCACGTTAAGAGACAGCAAAACGGAAAGATGAACCCTTCGGTGATGAAGAAAAACATTATCTGGCAGGACTTGACAAATCCCAAGAGCCCAAATTTGTGCGGCCCCGCGGTAATGTACAGCAAGAATATAACTGACCAAGTATATCGTTGGCTTTCATTCCAATAAAAAAGGGGAGCTTAAAGCAGTCGGAAGATTTTAAAGCAATCAGAACCGAAAGCTGTAAAAAGGAGTTTACCAAAAGAGTGGTGGATTTGAGGAACGGCCACCCAGCAGAATAGGGCTAGAAGCATTACTCACGGGAACAGAGCGTCGAGAACTCTTTGGCCGGTGAGCAGAGGGTGATTTGCCGGTAGCTTCTCGGTGACGGGCCGGATGGTTCTCACCGGCCACACCTGAACCATCGTGAACTTCTCCTTCACCCCCTCGAACTCCAGCTCCAACACGACATCCTGCGGAGGAGAGCGCAGATTACAGACCCGCTGCCGGGACACGCGTACAATAAAGAGACAGACCCCCCCCCGACTACCGGCCGCCGCTCACCGACGTGTCGTAGTGTCCCGGGGGGGCCACGTAGGTGACCGTGCCGCGGTTGCGAGGAGGCAGCATGATCTTGTGTTTGATGAGGGAATTCTCAAACACCGTCCCGTAGATATCCCCGCCGGTGATGTGACTGCCGACCTGAAATATATTATATATACACACACATATTCTATTTATTACATACATAATATATATACACATTCTATTTAATTCATATATAATATATACACACATCTATACATATATAATATATACACATATTCTATTCATTACATACAAATATATACACATATTCTATTCATTAATAAAATATATACACATATTCTATTTACATATATATATATACCACACATTCTATTACAAGATTATAATATATACACATTATTCTGATTCATTACATATGTAATATATACACATATTCTCTATTCATTAACATATATAATATATACACATATTCTATTATTACATACGATAATAATACACATATTGCGCATACATAGTAAGATTAAATAAAAAATAATGCTGAAAAAAAATACTTAAAAGTATATATAAAATAATGCGGATATTAGATGGTTCTTGTTATTTTGGGGTTATTCTTGAATTATTTTCTTTGTCTTTTGTTCCATTAGTCAGTAAAACTCTATGTGGCGATAATACTTTGACACTTAGTGAGTGGCGTTACAACGTATCTTCCCGGAATCACAATTATTTCTTCGATTCCTTGTAACAAACAACAAAGAATTCGGAAAGCTTTCAATAAAATATATATATAAAGCAGGTAGATCTCAGAAAACACTCAGTACTCCCAGGACATTCCCTCCCTGACATCGTATCTTTGGGGGCTCCATGCCGGAGACCTTAAATTTTTTTTTTTTTCCTCCCCATCGACAGGCACGTACCCGGAGACTCTTGGAAGGAGTGAATTCCCACTTGATGTCTCTGCTCAGGGCCGACACGTTGACACCCCTGGGAATGTAGATGCTCTTCGTCGAGTCCGTAATGTCCTTCAAAGGTCTCTGAATACCATCGAAAATGGACCCCATGATGCCAGGGCCAAGCTCGACTGACAGGGGTTTTCCGGTACGCAGGACGGGATCTCCGACGGACACGCCGGCTGCGGGAGACGCGCTCAGGAAAATCCGGGGACCCTGTAGCAACACTGGACTCCATAGGGGTCCCAATAGCCCCCCCACACACACACCAAATTCTGTTTCTATGTATTTCACTTTTTTATTTTTAAAGAATCCCAGTAATCTCTCGTACATTCAGCACTGCTCCGTATTTCCATTTACTACGTACCCTAAAAATCAACAGAACCTATGATTCCTACGATTTAAGATCAAATAACGCACGAGTATCACGTCTAAGATTTCACAGCATTTAAAGATTAAAGTCTACAAAAAGCACGAGGACCTGACGGCCGACAGGAATCGGCTCATGGGCCGCATCGGTCTCATGGCCGCGGCCGGCGGGAAATCGGGCTTTTCATGGGCCGCTGGCGGGCCGGCGGGAATCGGGCTCCATGCGGCCGCGGTCCGGGCTGGAATCGGCTCATGGGCCGCGGCCGGCGTGGAAATCGGCTATGCGGCCGCTGGCCGTGGCGCCGGAATCCGTGCCTCATGCGAGGTAAAGCACGCGGTAACCATTGGCGCGCGGATTCGGCACGCGTCATGGTCTCCATCAGGTGGCGCCGGCCGGGAACTCGGCTCATGGGGCCCGCCCGGGCGGCGGGGAATCGGCTCATGGGCCGCGTTTAAACCCGCATCTGCGTTTAACGGCCTGGAAGCCGCGCAGCGATCTGTATTCAGATGCGATAAGCCGTACGCAGTCATGGCGGGGAGGAACGCGGAGTCGCTGGTCGGGGGCAGGCGATTCGCAGTAAAAGGATACAGGTCTCTTCGTAGACTTGGATGGTGGCCATATCTCCCTCTAAGCGGATAATTTCACCGACCAGCTCGCTGTGTCCCACGCGCACCAGCTCGTACATGGCGGCACCCCCCATGCTGGACGCGGTGACCACTGCCGAAGAATTAAGCTTGGTCATACACCAGGGGTCAAAGAGTTACTCTTACAATGGCTTTCTACTGCTTCTGGAGAGGTTTGACATAGACGGCATGTCTTATTAGAGGCTTATTGGGCTTTATTCCTCCCCTGGCTGACCCACGAAGAGTTTTCAGTGTTCAGATAACATGGCAGCGATTGGCTGGTGCTATTCCCATTTACCAGAATAGAAAATCTACTGAGCATGTGCAAGGAGCATACTGAGGTACGACCCCGCCTTTCAGTGGAGGCGGCTGGGGGCGGAGTCACAGGAGACAGAAGTCTCTTTTTCTAATGCTAATAACTAAAGAACGCCTGCACCGATCTGCATGCGATAAAATGCATTGGAGTCCATTCAAAACGGACTACCATGCGCATCTCACAGGAACATTACCGGTAACATATACATTTGTAAATAAATCACATGACGGACACCTACCAGGTCCTGAGACCCCGTGTACGTATCCGAACTTGCTCTCCTTTTCTTCATCTCGGATCCTCGGCAGTTTAGAAAAGTCCATTCTTCTCGTTTGACCGACTTGAGAAGAGAAAAAAAAATGAATGCGCAAAAAACTTCACACAGGAACCATGTAAGTTGGACAAGAATGGGTTAATAGAGACAAAACCGCTGGCAGTGAAGAAACCTTAACCTCTTCACTACCAAATACCTTCTCCATATATCTGATATCCCCAACATATTTCTTATCACCGAGCGATTCGAAGTGAAAGCTCTTCAGCCACGGAGGGCATCGTTACCTTAGTCAGGCGCAGCGTCTTGCTGTGGAGGACGTGGAGTGTAAATCTGCAGGTAGAAAGCAGGTTTGTGTTAAAGGGGCAATAACCAAGCTATGAACCAACAAGGAAGTTTAATGTTATGGGGGTTGGGGTGTCCTCGGTTTCACTGCCCTGAATGATAGCAGACGGGGGCCGCCATCTAAATTAAAAGGGGCACTCCAGCCATGATAAGCAGTTTAATGTATATGATAGCCGAGGAGCCCCTTTAAATGTTGTGGTGGCCACCGTGCAAATGCATGGAGGGAGGGGGCTAACAAGACCACCACCTGCGCATGTGCAGAACATGATCCCAATGATTCCAATGGGGCCCCTTCCTGCCACGTAGCTCTCATAGGCTCCGTATGCCTGGCAATGCATGGGTTAAGCGTCTGTAGACACCTAGGTGAATATTTTCGGTATTTACCAACAGTAAACGGGGGAGGAAGGCATTTAGCTGAGGGAAGCATTACTTCGGCATCATCAAGGGTTAATAGTCATTAACAAAATGCTGATGGACCCCAGTTTGGAATCTCTCAGCTGAGCGGCAACAAGACAGGGGGCCAAAAAGGGCCACGGAGGAGGGGGCGGCTGTTGCTAAACAACCCCGTGCGCTTGGTGGACCTATCTAATCCGACGGTTTAGTTAAAACGAGCGCAACCTCGGGGGAAATGTCCCCCCCAGTACTTGCCCCTCCCCTGCATGCCTCGGCTCTTTTTCTAGGAGGTTCAGAATGTTTGCCTGGGTTGATAGAGGGATCGCAGGGTTCTACAGCCCTAAAAGCCCCCGGTCAGATGAGCGGGGGGGTGTCAGATGAGACGCGGCGATGCCGTTTGATCTCCTGATCGCTGATTCACCGGAGTTTCCAGTTCAGTCACCAGAAGGGGAACTGCAGCAATAATCACCGCAGAGACCAAGCGCCGCCGACTGTCCCGACACCGAGACTGCCATCCGGCTACAGAAACCTTAACTCCTTACTGACCATTTCAATCCGCAGGACTGACAGTGAGCTCTGCACTGTACAGAGTCCCTTTAACACAGTGACCCCCCTCCTAAAGCCATTTAAATGCATTCAGCTCGTTAAAGGGCCCCCAGTCAAATCTCCAATATAAATAACAATCTCGCCTCATTTCAAATCTGAAAAGCCCCCGCGGGATACACATCACGGCACTGTCACGATGTCTGACGCTTGGCCATGCGACGGGGCATCTCTGCCAACGCATGCCGCCCGCTGCACCCGCTAAAGGGCAAAAAAGGAATCCTCAACAAAAATATCTCTTACGCATCAATAATAATTTAATTTCTGTATATTGTATCATTTCAAACACCACACGGAGCTGATGCTTTATGGCGATGCTAATGAAGTGCGTTCTCCATAGACTCATTAGTCAGAGAGTCCGACTGGGTGATTAAGACTGAGCCATTCTATTGTCCCCCACAGGCAGTATGATTAGGAGTCGCAGTGTTTAGTATGGCTGATATGCAGCTGTCTGACAGTCTACTCGCACCACAAAAAAGTATAGAATTGGTCTACAGAGCACTAAATATAAATATACTTTATCGAAATGTAAGGAATATTCCCAGAAGTAACAGATACAGCGGGATTCCATCTGCAGAGTCTCAAGAATAGACCCCGAGACCCCCTATACCGTAAAAATCTCCCCACCAGAACGCATCACTCACTTTCTACGAGGAGGTAACCCGAGGAGAAACGTTTTGTGCAGATTATCCAATTCTTTGCTTTCTTTCTTAAAAATAGACAAAACAGAAATGCCCCTTGGTCCGGTCCCTGTGAATGAGAGCCGGGCTTGGCGTGTAATATGTGGTATGACCCAGACGCCGTCACATGATATAAAAAGCCCATTCATCCGCTGGTTCCGCTTCACGGCTTAAACAACAATTACAAAAACTGGAGAAAGAAACCAATATTTACTCTGAACCGACGCCAACTGAACGGCAAATAAAAATCTCCGCTTTATATTTTCATTGGATTTTTACGTCACGAGTGAGACCAAAATAATGGCCAGAATATATAGTTTTGTTTATATTGTATATATTTACACCACACTAAGCTGATGCTTTATGGCAATGTGAATGAAGTCCAGTCCTCTATAGACTTGCATTAGTCAGTTGTCTGGTTGGGTGATTAAGACTGAGCCGTTCTATTGCCCCCCACAGGTAGTATGATAAGGAGTCGCGGTGTTTAGTAGATCGGGTATCAGATAACAGAGCGAGAATCATACAAACGCATCGCCGATATGCAGCTCCTGGAAAACATCAATAAGATATGGCTAGAGGATAAAAACACTAGAACTGGGGTAAAAAAGAAAACAGGAATATTTTAAAAAGGTTAATCTGATACGAGGGATAAAAAAAACGGTGGGGTTCCCGGAGCCGTATGTTACGTTATATTAATATTTACAGTATCTGAAAGCAGAAAATTTCGTCTCCAGCACTCTGAGGGTTAAAACCCGCAGTAAGGTTGCGCCTCCCCCCCTTCCCAGTTGAGTCACCGGGTGTCACATGACCGGACTCTCTGGACTCAGATCAGCTGACGCGGTCACCTGACCCCGTGTGCGCACAGCTACCCCTCAGCATCGTATCCAAGCATGTGAGGGAGGTGTACGGGTCACGGCCGGGGCCAAACCTCCTCACTAACCGCAGCGATTAATAGAAACATTAATAACGGGCAGAGCCACTAAACAAGAACGCGTGTGTGTATACACACACACATATATATACACACACACATATATATACACACACACACACACACATATATATACACAGTCACACACACACAATATATATATACACCAACACAAAGGCACACACACAACATAAAATACACACACACGCACATAATATACATATAATACTATAAACACACATCAAAAATATTAAATATATACACATATATTACTCAACACATATAATCATATACACCAACATATATTCATATATCACAACACCACATATAATACATACATACACACAACACAATATATATATATACCACACACACACACACAAAAAACATATATACACACACACACTACATATATACAACACACAATATTATATATACACACACACACAGCATACACAGTATATAAAATATACCATCACACATAAATACATACACAACAACAAAACTCATATACTACACACAAAAAAACATATACACAACACACACACTAATTATACATTATTAAATCAACACAACCCATTAATAAACACTATTACCACACACAATACACATATATTATACTATTAACACACAATATTATAATACACAAAACACACACACATATACATACACACACCATATATACCCACACACAAACATATATATACAATATACACACAATATTACATATATACAGACACATCACACACACACATATTATTATATATATATATAACCTACAACACAATATCATAAGATATATATGACACGACTGCACAAGGGGACTTGGAACATGGAAGTTTAAAGGGACAGATCCGCTATCATGCGCTTTTTATGTGACGGCTCAGCATCCCTTTAACGGCTTCAGCTTTGGATTTCATATAAAACCAGACAGACATCTGAACCAAAACCATCCCGTTTGTTTCCATGGCGACTGCATCACATTTAAGATCTTGTCCCTGAATCTTTCAGTATGCGTCTCTCTCACCCTCTTTACGTCCTTTAGAGATAACCGATATACCTGCTTGGAAATACGTTGAATACGGGGGGTCCAACCCAGCTTTCGAGGGCCGCAGAGCAGCAGATTAGTATGGATCACCTGACGAAGCGACATACAAGCTAAACGATTAATATTCGGAAAGGATTACGATGATCAATATTCTGGAAGGTAGACGGCAATGAATTAACCCCCGAAACCCCATAACCATCGTACGAAGGTTTATCACAGAGTCACAAACTTCTTTGCGGTTCGCAGGAGTGAATGACGTGAAGCTGCCTGCTTTTAAAGGGTTAACGGCCGACTGATGGAACAAACAGCCATTCCGGGCAGGAACCACGTCTTCCAGCGATCAGGTGGAAAATTGGCAAGGAAAATCCCAGCGTGGTATACCCAGATCACACGGCAAGCAGGACTTGCTGGCGCTGGCTGAGAATGCTGAGAGTTGCAGACTAGACGGGGCCAATCTGCCGGCAGGCTCCGGGCTTCTGCCGGCAGGTTCCCGCACAGTTCTGGTTCATACATGCGCTGAACCTAAACGTCTACAAAGGATTATCGCGGGGACTTATTATTTGGAGCATTTCGATAGGCATTGGTGACAGCGGTTAAATGGTTAAAGCAGCTGAGCCATCTAAACCAACCCTAAAATCTGCCGCCAGTTCTCCACTGAACAGCGCCACGGAGTACGATGGCGCTACTAACAATTAACCCTTTCTTCTGACTACAAGATTTCGCCCCCCCCCCTCCATCACGCTGGCAGGAAATGGGTTAATAAGGGTACGAGATCTCTTTCTGCGAAAGCAGCGACAGATCCTAATCAACCGGATCGAGCATCAAAACCATTACCACAGAACCAACGGCGCATAAAAGGTCACCGCTCTGCCCTCCGTTCCCTGATCACGGAAATCTGCACCGGTAACTGCCTCCCTCTACCGTCCCAGAAAACGATTAGATCCCCCCCCCGCAGATAAAAAAAAAAAACACCTGCAAGCGCCTCAATGGCAAAGCGGTGGAACATCGTTCAATTTTTCGGGCAAATTCGGTTTAAACTGCAAAAATAAATTAAATATTAAATAAAATTATTTCTGATGATGGGGGGGGGGGGCTTTTTTGTTTTATTATCTCCCGTAGGATAACCGTCACGAGGCCCGATGAATGAACAGCCGCTCCCGCCGCACGCTCTCCTTTTCAATAAATGCATTAATGAAGAAGCGACACGATTGGGAATTCTGCCCGTTTCCCCATCTACCTCCCCCGGTGACGGCTCATTGATTACCACAGGAAGCTACCACTTTACCCTAGAATGATTACATTTATGACGATGGCTGGGGAGACTTTGAATGACAGATGCACTTATATTCCATGATTACGGTAAGCAGGGTCTCCCGAGGCCCGTCTTACCTGCGCGAGGGTATCCGGTGCTGCTCAGAGAACCGGCTCCGTGTAGCAGGCCCGGCCAACGAAACGCTCAGACTGCAGATCAGCACCCGTCACCGATTCAGCTGACAGAAACACCCACCCCCCCGCGAGCGACGTCCCTCCACATCCGGCTGGAAGCGGAAGCAGCCGCCACTGCCGCCATCTTTGTTTTTGGCACTTTGCCCTTACCTCATTCTATAATTATGCCGTGTGTTAGTCGGGGTCACTGGGTCAACTTCTGTAATTATGGGGCCGGAGGTCGGTGCATTTAATAAAATATAACTGATTCCTGGGTACAGTCCCCTATAGAGACCCCTAAACATTTCTCTAAAGAATCACTGGATCACACGGTCTGGATCTGACTCCTTCCTATACCCCCCCCCTGTGGGGACCCCAGGGTAGTGCTTTTGCTCCCTTTATGTTATGGTTTATATCCCTGCTTGAATGCAGGTGACTCAATTAAGTGTATCTTTAAATAATGACACGTGACGGTTTCCATGACAGCAAGTCTTAGAGTCATTTGGGTAACGCATTCGGGAGTCACTACATAGAATCTTCACGATGAGCTATCGAAGGGTTAATATTTCAGTCTCAAGTGGCTCAGAAAGCTCCCAGGCCAGGGCCAACACTAGCCAGTAGGTTCAGCCAGAGGTCCAAGCTGGCCCCGTGTAATGCATGATTCAAAATCTAAAGAGACCTTCAAGAGCCTTCTTTTATTAAACAATACATTCCACGGGGCCAGCTGAGCCCAACCTGCAACAGAAGCTCACTCACTAAGGGCCCTTATATGTATAGTGAAGTCAATGAGCTGAAACGCAACGCTCACCGCCCTCACACCTCCCGTCCCTGGGCAATCGGGATGCTGAGGGGGCGGGGCTTGGGAGGTAGCACTGCTGTACATGCGCACAATTCTGCCTGCGCACTATGCGTTCTCCCGCGTCCCGGGCATCGGAGAATGAAATCGGGAGGGCAGGATAGACTGGCAAAAGCGGGACAGTTGGGACGTATCCGACGTTATCAAAAAGGGAATTCTATATTTACCGTAAATATCTTAATAAAAAATGTAAAGAAATGTCTGAAACCCCGGCTTTTTTTTCTCAGGACGCGTTTAAAGCGCGTCAGTCATGTCCTGTAGGGGGCAGCACGTTACGTTCTGTGCTTTAGGTAGAAACCCCTTGCCGGTTCCGGGGGCCGTTAGCCCGAGTAGGAAATGTTTTATTAGATAACAGAAAGTGGCGATCGCTGTGACCGCTGCTTCCTTTCCTGTAATCTTTAGAACCGGAACGTGAAGCGGGAGGTGAAGCGTAACCCGAAATGTTTGGGACGGTTACCCTCCAGTAATGAAGTTGCAAGTTATAGGCATACCTGGGAACCTGGGGGCTCCGGCTACCAGGACTGCCACTGACATTGCCCATACCACTTCTGCAGGGAGGCTGTTCCACTTATCTACCACCAGAACTGTACCCACTACTCTAGGTGAGGTTTGACCAGAGATCTGTAAAGTGGCAGAACCTCTTACCGATGCCTCTCGCTAAAATATATATGCACGCTCCTGGTCAAAAGTTTGGGGTCACTCAGAAATGTCCTTGTTTTTGAAAGAAAAGCTCATTTTCCCCATAAAAACAACATGAAATGGATCAGAAATGCAGCGCAGACGGGGTTAATGCTGTAAATGACTATAGTAGCCGGAAACGGCAGACTTTTAATGGAATCTCTTCATAGGCGCGCACCTGAAAACGTGATTCATCAGACCGGCCGCCTTCTTCCATCACTCCGGGGTCCAGTTCAGGGCAGTTTCGGCAGCGGACGGGGTCAGCACGGCCTCCCTGACTGCTCTGCGGTCCCAAACGCAACAAACTGCGATGCTCTGCGTGTTCTGACTCCTTTCCATCAGAACCGGCAGTAACTTTTTCAGGTATTTGAGCTCCAGGAGCTGTCTGTTGGATTTGACCCCATGGAACGGCCTTAACCCCCCACGAGCATCAATCAGCCTCGGCCCCCCCATCACCCTGCCGCCGGTGACCACTTTTTACTGGGAACCACCCACAAGTTTCGTTGATGTTCTGACCCCATCGTCTCACCATAAAAATGTCGCTCAGATCCTTACGCTGCCCGCCTCTCCTGCTGTAACGACTCAAACCTTAATCAGTCGTTGGTCTCGTCTTAGATTCAGGAGCCGGATGTCTATCCCATGCGTGTTTAATCCCCTCACTGTATTACCCTCTACCACCTCTGCTGGGAGGCTGTTCCACTTATCTAGATTCAGGAGCTATATGCCTATCCCGTGCGTGTTTACATTCCCTCGCTGCATGCCCCCCAACTGTCCCGATAATTAAAAAAAATAATCTCTGCTGCTGTGGACTACCCTTCTAATGATTCTCAGCCAGCATCACAGTGGACACCTGTCTGACTGAGAATAATGGGATTTTTAGTTCACAGCTAACATCTTCAGCTTTACTGTTGACTGCACTTCCCATGATGCTCAGCCAGCCTCATGGAAGCAGTATGAGCCTCATGGGAATTGTAGTTAACAGCAGATGATATGACAACTCCCGCGATGCCTAGTCATGGTGGACACCTGGCTGAGCATCATGGGAATTGTAGTTCGCAGCTAACATCTGCAGCTTTATCTACTGTTAACTGCACTTCCCATGATGCTCAGCCAGCACCATGTAAGTAGTATGTCAAGCTGAGCCTCGTGGGAATTAAGTTCAATGCGTTGGATGTTTATAATATGCACGACTGTGCTGAGTAAAATGAAGCGTGTTTTAAGTGGGGATGCGAGCGCGACATTGCAATTTACAAAAAGGTGCATCCCTCGATCACATTTTGAAATGTTGGGACGTATGTCGCTGTATTACCCGCTACCACTTCTGCTGAGAGACTGTTCCACATATCCACCACCCCTCTGTATCCAGGATAGCCACATACCCATCCCACGTATGTGGAACGATCTGGGACAGTTTGTGACGCTTCATGATTTTATGTCATATATATGAATATGAAATGACACGTAATCCGTAATAAAGGAACCCTCGTCAGATGTAAACAGACGTTTAATGAAAGTATCACTGGTTTAATGGTGAAGAAACGTATTTAATAGAACGGATGGGGGGGCTATGACGTCATTAAAAATAACTCCAATGGCATGTAAAGCGAATCAACATCTGACAGTTAACTCTGTGACACTCGGCTCGCCCGGCAGAATGTGTGTTTGGCAGCCGTAAAGCGATACAGGAACCAATCTCTTCAGGCCGGACGCTGGTGATTGGCAGGACACGGAGATCCAAACACAAGAGAAACTAGGCAACTCTAAATCAATCTGTTTTGCAAGCGCTACTCTTGTTTGCGTTTAGAAACAGTTCTGCATCAAAAAATATACGCTTTACGGAGCGAGCGCCTGTTTAGAATCAGAAGCGTTGCTTTCCTTCTTGCTGTGCTCGTTTTCTCTGGCGTTTTGCGCTCTGCGCGGCCACAGCAATTCCTCCATGGGCGTTGCTGGTTGGCAGGCGCTCTGCGCGTGCGCACCTCCCCATACGCACGCGCGGTGTGTGCTTTCCGGGCTTAGGCGGTCTCTGATTGGCGGGTACAGTGTGCATGCGCAGTCGTTCTCCCGGCTCGGGGCCTTGGCGCCATTCGGCAGGCAGAGTTGAAGCGCGTGCGTGCGGGCCGGTCACGTGTTGCAGGTGGGGAGGGTAGTTGAGAGTGTGAGCCGAAGTGACCTGAGCGCGGGGGGCATTATCTGCCCGGGCTGGGGCAGCACCGAGACCCCCGGATCCAGCGGCCGCCGCGGAACCTCAGAACGACTGTCACTCAGTGTGGCCCCCATAGGACAGCCTGCAGACATGAAGGGGTGAGCCAGCAGGGGTGGCAGGGACCACACGACACTGACATTACGCTAGACAACGTAACAGACCTCCGCAAACGCCGCCCGCACCGCACCATGAGTGACACAGAACACGCTGACGCGCACGTGTATTCACTAAAGAGTCTGAGCAGAACCTGCATCTAACAGCACGTTATGCGTGAGCCGGGCCCTGTCTAATGTATAGATAAATCAGTGACCGGCCCCTGTCTAATGTATAGATAAATCAGCCAGCCGGCCCCCTGTATAATGTATTGGTTAAATCAGTGAACCGGCCCTGTGTAATGTATAGATAAATCAGCGAGCCGGCCCCCTGTTATAATGTATAGATAAATCAGTGAGCCGGGTCCTGTGTAATGTATAGATCAATCAGTGAGCCGGGCCCTGTGTAATGTATAGATAAATCAGTGAGCTGGCCCCTGTATAATGTATAGATAAATCAGCGAGCCGGCCCCCTGTATAATGTATGGTTAGATCTGGGGGCTGGCCCTCTGTATGGTAAGGTGTGTATTTGAGCCGGCCCGGTACAATGTATAGTTAAATCAGCCGGCGGCTCCCGTTCGCAGTCGGTGTATCTGTCGGCGCAGCGTTGCAGATAATGCCCTGAGCGATTCTTCTTGCTGTTGGTTGTAATGGAGCGGCGTCTCTCTAATCGCCTGCAGCCGACAAACGCATAAAGCTTTTACAATTTATTACACGGCCCCTCGGAGGTTATCCCGCCGGCCGGTGTCTGCGCTGTATGTTTGCGTGTTGCGTGTAGGAGCCGTGTTACACTTGTGTGTTTAAGTGGCTTCCTGGGTTGCCGCGGGGAGCGTCTTCATCTCCTTTGGTGTATTAGTTGGTTTCAGGCTTGCTGTATTGTTGCCCCTGCTGGGGGCCGCTTGCTGTATTGTTGCCCCTGCTGGGGGCCGCTTGCTGTATTGTTGCCCCTGCTGGGGGCCGCTTGCTGTATCGTGCGAGACGCGCTTTTCTCTTTAGTAAAGAAATCGTCCGTTTTGGGCTTTTAGAAAGTACGGATTTGAGCAATTTATATTCCCTGATAATTTAAGATTTAGGTTTTCCTTACATTTTAAAGGTAAAAAATGTGAATAATCGGAACTTAAATCATATATTTGTTGGGATATTTCTGTCGTCCGACTTCTCCGTATCTCTTTGGTTTAGCGCTCGCTATCGACGTCGCTCACGGAGACGGAGTATTTGCCGGCGGACCGGTTGCGTTCGGCCGTCTAGTCGCTTCTATCTCCTTGTTTGTTATATACTCCTTGTGTTCTGTTTACCCGGTGTACAGCGCTACGCAATATGATGGCGCTATATAAAACACTAATGCTGCGCTCCCTGCATCCTGACAGTCTCAGCGCGGAGCTGTGACATCATTTCTCAGCTCTGCGATGCAATTGGGTGGGCAAAGCCAGCTGTTTGGGGGACGATACTGTACCTTTAAACACCAGGGGCCTGCGTTCTGTTATCGAGCGTCGAGGTCTCGCTGATAGTCCGGTCCGGCGTATCAGGTCGGCCGGCTCGCGTGATGAGGTCGGGTGTCTCGCGTTATGAGGTCGCGTCTCCCAGCGCAATGAGAATCAACATAGGTTAGAATGGAAATTAAGATAGATTTAACCCTTTGTATTCTACCGGTTGGTAACAGCCGAGCCGGAGGATTTTGGGTTATATATACTCCGTTATTATGGGTTTTATTTTTTGGGTTATTATACTCCATTATTATGGGTTTTATTTTTTGGGTTATTATACTCCGTTTCAGACATCTGGTTATATTTGGGGTTTTGGAGGCGCTGCCCGTGTGATGTCAGACCCCAGAGGGCCGATATATCCCCCCGCCGTAATGACGCGTGATCTCCGGGCGATGCAATGTAACACAAAAGCGTACAAAGAGCAGCGGGTGGCAGCGCTCGAGCTCCGGCGAGTGGCCCCTGATGGCTGTGCTGGGAGTGGGGAGGTAGGGGGGCGATAAGGCAGAGAGCTGTGCGAGACACGGCGCGGGGCAGCTGGCTTTAATCTATTCTCCATAGGCGCGGGGGTGGGACCTGCCAGGGCATTGCTTGAAGGTAATTAAAGGGTTAAGGGCCACGGGCTAGCGGGGCCTGAAGGGCTGTTCCACACACGGGTAACGTTTCTGACGCTTCCCACGCTGTTACACTGAAGCAGGCCGCCCGCGGTAAGGAGCACTCTCTGTTTCTGTGGCAACGGCCTGTCCCTGTCTGGCTTTTGCATCATGTGACACTTAAGCGTTCCCTGAAAAATGGAGCCTGAACACGACGGGACCGGAGAAAAGCACCGGCTGGCCCGTGGGGTGCTCCTGGCGGCTGGGGCTCTGTCGCCTGCACGGGTCGTGGAACGAGCGAATCCCAGTTGTAGTTTCTATAGCAACGCAGAATCGGCTGCCTTCACAGGTTGATGCGTTATTCTCATTGAAGACCCCGCGAGGCACGACGATTTATCCCCCACCCACGCCGTGCGCGATTACAGAAGATAAGACACTCCAGCCGTCGTATGGTGGGTGCACGGCCCCTTTAAATCCGCGTGGGCCGGGAGGCTGTAAGGTGCCCTCGTTTACTCAAACCTTAGTGGTTTATCTCATCTTAGATTCAGGAGCCGCGTGCCTATATCTTATACGTTTACATTCCCTCACTGTATTACCCTCTACCACCTCTGCAGGGAGGCTGTTCCACATATCTACCATCTTTTTTTTATAAAGAAAGACTTGTTGTGACTTGTTTTGTCTCCTCGCAGCTGATTTTTTTTGCCCAGCTTTGATTGATAAGGACCTGCTGGTTAAACTTCGTACAGAGATAGCGGTAAAAATAACTTCATGGAGGGACCCGCGAAGGGATCTGTCTGAGGGCAGCGCGTTCCTGCTCGCTGCGGTCGGAGGGGGGAGGTATTTATAGCTGTGAGTAATCCGGTCCTTGCAGGAATCTGGCGAGTATGAAATACTTTTCCCGAGCTCCACATTTAGTCGCTGGCAGACAGAAGCCGGGGAGATGCCAGGCGGGCCTTTAACCCACGCAGATTCCCCGCGCCGGTCTGTGGGCTTCACCGACTACACGGCTTTTCAGACAGTTCCCCGTCATATATCCTCAAGGGGGGTAAGAAGCAGACCCCCCTATCATATATCCCCCGGGGGGGATCCTAAAGAATAACGTGACAACACGATGGCATGTTTAGCGTATCTCCTGAAGCCTTATCGCCTAAAGCGTGCGTCCCCCGCCGCGGATCCGTCGGTGCCGATGTCCGCCGCGTGATATTTCATTGCCTTCTCCTTTGTTCCAGTAGCCGAATCGAGTTGGGAGACGTGACGCCGCATAACATAAAGCAGCTGAAGCGGTTGAACCAGGTGATCTTTCCCGTGAGCTACAACGACAAGTTCTACAAGGATGTGTTGGAGGTCGGGGAGCTCGCTAAACTCGGTGAGGAGCTCCTTACTGTCACACTGCATGCGTGTAACACGCCTAGGGCCCCCTGCCCCCAGAACGACGAGCCGCGGGATACAGGCTTCTGTCACTTCTGCTGGGAGGCTGTTCCATTATCTACTACCCTCTCAGTAAAGTGACAAAAAACTCTTAGCTTACATATAGAAACCATTGCATTTTTTTTAATAAAAAGGAAGCTCTTTAGGTTTCATCTTTTTTCCCACCAAGTAATTTGCTGGAAGTTGGCCTCATCGCGGCCGAGCGCCGCTGCCTCTCTATACGACGCAGATAATGTTCTTTTTAAGTTTCCTAATCCCTAATTACCTGTTGTGGGATTTTCTCTCCTTGTTTTCCTTCCGACCCGCAGCATATTTCAACGACATTGCAGTGGGCGCCGTGTGCTGCCGAGTCGACCATTCGCAGAACCAGAAGCGTCTCTACATCATGACTCTAGGCTGTCTGGCTCCGTATCGCAGACTAGGAATAGGTAAGAGCGATGGCTTCACCCCCCTCCGGCATGCTGAGTAGAACTGAAGCGCTATAATGGCAGCCTGTCGTAAGTTCGGCCCCTTGGGATCGCCCCGGCCCCTTGGGATCGCCCCGGCCTGGCCCCTTGGTGTCACTGTATAAGAGATATAAGAAGGCATATATTTGCATATATTTTTTATGTCTCAACAGGAACAAAAATGTTGAACCACGTCTTGAACATTTGTGAAAAAGACGGCACCTTCGACAACATCTATCTGTAAGATTACGGCTCCTTTACGTGATAATATAAAATAAATGACGTCTGTAGGGATATCCCGGGTTCTGTGCCGGGAATGGTGCGGTGATCCTTACTCTACCTTATTGTGTGCAGAGAAGCCCAAAAACCTGATACACTGAACAGACTCATAATGGCGCACAAACACACGCGGCCGCCTTCACCTTATGACCTTACGAGTCCTCCTCTCGCAGTAGACGTAACATCGGGTATTAACTGACCTAAAACGCAACACGCGCTGCCATTAAAAGGTTTGGGGTCACTTCGCTGTTTTCATGGGAAGCAAGGAAATTTCTGGCTGTAACATAATTACAAAAAGGGTTTCTAACCATCAATTAACCTTTTAAACTTAAACGTGGGCCATAAAGGCCTCTGTGCGCCTATAAAGAGATTCTATTAAAAATCAGCCGTTTCCAGCTACAATAGTCATTTACAGCATTAACCCCGTCTGCGCTGGATTTCTCATCCATTTCATGTTACGTTAATGGACAAAATTTGCTTTTCTTTCATAAACAAGATTTCCAAGTGACCCCAAACTTTTTAGTGGAAGGATGTAGAGTTCTTTATGCCAACATTGCACAAATACCTGAACTCGTCTCGCGGCGGAGACTGCATGTAAAGAGTGATCGATACACCGAGGGGAGATATACGGTCTTGGATGATTTAGATGCTTGTGGATAGGAGTAAGAACCTGTTGGTCTTGAAAGTTAGTGGACTAGTTAATGTGACTAGTTAACCAGTCAAACCATGATTCACTGAGCCAGACCACAATATCACATCCCTTCAGTTACAACTTTGCTGTTTATTTATCATTTGTTTAATATATATATATATAATATTCCCATGATTCCCTCATTTGTCATATAATGTATGTATTAATATTTTAACAAGTGTTAATTTCGCTTACATTATTATATTTAATAATTTATTTTACCGCTAGTACTACTATTTTCATAGCATTTTCCTTTTTTTGGATTATTTTAGGCACGTCCAGATCAGCAACGAATCCGCCATAGACTTCTACAGAAAGTTTGGCTTTGAGATCATCGAAACCAAGAAAAATTATTACAAGAGGATAGAGCCCGCGGACGCCCACGTTCTGCAGAAAAACCTGAAGGTCTCGTCTCCCGGCCAGAACACGGACGCGCAAAACTGAGAGGGAACCCCACAGACACTTCTCTCTCTCGCACTCGCTCGCCGCCAAATCCGGGAAGAGACCCGTCGAGTTAACTCGCCCCGTACACTTCTATCTCTTCTTCCTTCTCCACTTCCAAAATACAAATAATAAATAAAATGATATGCTTCTCGCGAGCGCCGTACGCCGTCTGTCACACACTCTGTCGGGCTGAACTCTGAAATGTTTTTCCCATTTGTGGAGATCCTAAAAGTAAAAGGTGTTGGGAGGGGGAGGGGGGGCGCCGCCGTAGTATGGATTTCTCTTGGCTTTTCGACATGTTTTTCCTTTTGTTTGAGAGAGTTGAGTGGCTTCTGTTAGTCTGGAATAGTCTTTAAATAAAATCAAATTTCTTTTTAGCATTCGCTTTCTAACCTCAATTGATTCTTTGAAATGAAACGTCGTTTTGCGGCCGATGTGTGTTATATATATATAACCATATGGAAAAATGAAATGGAAGCATAGAACCTGCCGGCGACCTCTGACCCTCTAGTGTTAGATTCTGGGCTCTCATAACATTTTTGCTTTTAATTAAACTTTAAATGTCTCTCCTATTCCCTCTACTACACGTAACCTCTCACAGAATACGATTAATTACATTTATTGGTTGCCGGATATCATCAGGAGCACAAGGTATCTGCTATAGAAACCCGAAGATAAAAAAAACAAAACAGACAACTGGTCTGCCGAAGCTAAACCTTCGCACACCTCTTGCGGTGGCCTCCGGTGTTTGGCGCTCTGCCAGGTCACGGCGCTTCCGCCTTGGGAGGTGCTGGTTGGCAGGCACCTCAGCGCGTGCGCACTTCTTCTGGCCTACGCTACGCGTGCGCAAAGCGTTCGTTCCGGGCTCAGGTTCGTGCGGATACAGTACGCATGCGCGGTTTGCTTTCCGTGCTTGGGGGTCCTTGGCGCCATTCTGCAGGCTGAGTTGGGGCGCCTGCGTGCGGGCCGGTCACGTGTTGCAGGTGGGGAGGGCTGTGGAGAGTGAACCGAAGTGACCTGAGAGCGGGGGGCGGTATCTGGCCGGGCTGAGGTAACACCGAGACTCCCGGATCCAGCGGCCGCCGCGGAGCCTCAAAACGACTGTCGCTCAGTGTGGCCCCCATAGGACAGCCTGCAGACATGAAGAGGTGAGCCGGCCGGGGTCAGCAACTGCACGACACCACACAACACTACAGCATAACACTACTCCACACAGCATGACAACACACAACATAACACCACACGACACTGCACCATAACACACAACACTACAGCACAACACTACACTACAGGACAACTCTACACTACATAGCATGATACTGCAGGACAAACACAGGCATTACACTGCACCACACAGCATATCACGGGCTCTTCACAGCGCAACACTGACACTACACTACATAACACTGACATTACCCTAATAACACTAACACAACACAGACATTACCCCAATAACACAACACCGCACAACACTGACATTACCCTAATA
>VKOC01002396.1:0-11459 GCA_009364415.1 Spea multiplicata | reverse complement strand
CCATACACCGCTCTGCCTCTCTACCCAACTCCCTGGTGTTTTCTGAACCTCTGTTGCTGACAGGCACTTTCACTGCAGCTTCATAGAAGCCCCAGCAGAAGTGAAGGGCAGTAACGGAGGCTGTCTGTGCGCATTGCGCAGACCCCCACCAGCTGACAGAGAGGATGATCCTCTGCAGGAGACCTTGATTCTCTGTCAGCCGGTGGTTGCCTGTACGATGTGCACAGACAGCCTCCATTACTACCCTTCACTTCCGCTGGGGCTTCTACATCATGTGATGCTGCCACTGCATCGTAGGAACCCCAGCGGAAGTGGAGGGGAGAGGCGGAAGTTGTCTGTGCGCATCTCACAGACACCCACCGCCCGACAGTGAGGGGAATCCAGGTCCCCTGCAGCGTTGCAGGAATCTGGATTCTAGTGTTATAATCCGATCTCTGTTTGAGGTGGGATTATATAAGGAGAGGAGTTTTTCAGAGCATGTCGATGTCAACGATTTTCATTATTGATTATTATCGATTTTATTGATTAGTTGTTTCAGCCCTGGAGTTATCAGCAGCAATGCTTGAACCTCAGTGCTGGTTCAAGCACAAAGTGTCAGCATCTCTGAAACCCAACTGCATCTGCTTTAGGGTTCTGTCTCTGTTGTGGAAGTCTTAAGCAGTCCTTGTTTAGTTTGGATGTGAGGCAGAGGTTTAGGAGGGGTTCATTCAGTGCCTGCTACAAGAAAAAAGTGTTGGCCATCTCCTTTACATACTTGGTTAAAATGACTTTTTAAATTATCTAAACACATGTAAGAAACACATTTCAACATTTTTTTGATGACTGGAATTAAGCAATGGTCACACACAGTTTACTGTGATATTCTTCCCACACTTATTAACTAGGAGAAAACATTCCTGGTTATAAAAACAGAATGAATGGAGTGTGGGACCTCCTGAACACATATCCAATTATAATGGCCTATTTTGCCCTGTGTATGTAAATAGTGATTCTGGGAAAAATCTAAAAAGTACTCTTATCACCACATCACTTTCTGTGGTGATACGGCTACTGTTCGAAGTGCTCTGTAATCACTTTTTATATGTAAGCCCCCATGAGTCAGTGAGGACATTTGGATGAATTCATCAAGTCTTTGAGTGATAAGGTAAAGTATCAACTCAGCTCCCACTATATGTGCTATATTGTAAAGAGCTGTCTACTTTATTATTATTTATTATTTTATATAACGCCATCAAATTCCGTAGCGCTGTATTAGCAAATTATCTCTAATCAAGCTTAGACTGTTTAGATTTTATGAATAGCAATAATTCTATTTAAGAAGATACAATGAGGGTCTTAAGGTCATCCCTCCAATGTGTGTTAACCTTGAAAATCAACTTAAGTAAAAACCATGTGATCATGCTTGATCACACTCTTTAATATAGATTAAAGGCAACCTGAAAGATATACCCCTAATAGTTTTGTTTCTTAAAATAAACTAACCTGGTTATTTTCATACAATATTTATAGAGGGAATTTCATCATTATTGATACATTTCACAGATGTTAGTGAAAGAACACACACATCTTCATAGTTGTAATTTCACAAAGGTGCAAGTGCCTCTACAAGCCTCAAAAACCAATATGCAGTGACATCATTATTACGTTCTGCAACTGCCTTTAGCGTACCACATAGCAAGATACCAAGTGTTACCTTTTACGATTGAATGTTTGCCCTCTGGATTTACATATGAAGAGAAATCAAAATAAAGGTAGAAATAGAAATATGCTTGTGGAGGAACATCCGTTCTATATCACTTTGGCACCCAGCTCATTTCATTTGTGCAGTAAATTAAGATGGCACATACAACCATTTAAAATTTGTGGACTTAAGATCCAGAGGGCACTCAGTGCACCTACTGAAACATAATAAAAGGACCAGTCACATCATTTTTGTTTTGGACCAAACTCATCCTTTAATGTCTGTGAGTGCTATTTTCCTCCCATGCAAGTTTACTTTAGACTCATCTCATGAAAGGGGTCAACAGTCATGGACACTTTAAATCTAAATGCTGCCTCTAGGGAGAAATGCATTGGGAATGTGTGAATAGCTGTGTATGTTAGCGGTGCTGATTACAATGTAATAGACAACAGCTGCTGGTAAAGAATTAATTTAGAAGAAGAAAAGTTGTAAGTGATGGATACACGGCTTCACTGCTGAATGAAAAAAGTCAGATGATCCACCTCCAAGAGTGGAGGCCGTCATCAATAAAAAAAAAACACGGCTCATGGCTTGAGAAAACGTCGCCACTTGTGTGGAAATAAGACTGCACCGATTTACTCATATTGATGAGCACTTTGTGATTCTTAAAAAAAAAAAAAAGTCATAGTATTGACTAGCATTGATACATACCGTAATCAATGTATAGTATTGTGCTAACCATAAATGGATTTACAATATATGGTCAAAAGTATATTGACACCTGCTCATAAAACAGCGTTTTCTAAAATCATTGGTCCTGCCTCTGCTGTTTATAGCAGCATTTGGACTTGTTATAAGGTTTATCACTAATGGTTGAAACATTTGCTGTGGTGATTTACGCCCATTCAGACTGCCAGGTCTGTGAGTTTGGGCACAGTTTTGGAAGATTACGTCTCACATTGTTCATCCCACTTAGATAAGGCTGAGGTTAGAGCTGTGGGTTAGCCAAGTTCTTTCTCACTGATCTTGGCCAACCATTTTTGCCTGGATCCCAATTCGTTCTCAAGGGGTACTCTCATGCTGAAAACTGGTAGACCATGTTTATCGAAAGAGCACCCCATGGGCTAGTACATCTGTGTACTCTAGCAGGCTAACCTGAAATGGCTGACCATTTACTTAAAATACTTTCGTAACTTCTTAGGTCCCGGCTGGAACATCCATAAGCAGTCCAGACCAATCCATACATTGGCCCTGGCTCCAGGAACTATCAGTTAACACTTTGAGCTCTCCATGTTTTCCTATGATAATTAGTAATTGTGGGTGCAGTCACACAGTAGACAGGTCTGTGGGTGTGTGAATGTTGGTACCAAATACAAAAATAAGTCGAATCCTGATGGTTTTGAAAACATAATAGTAAAGAGTAATAATAGTAAAGAGTAAACATTAGAAAGAACTTTATATTTTTACTCTAGATGTAGAGTCTCATTAATCATTTAAGTCCTCAAAAGTTCTTTCATAGTCTTCTATGGGCCGAAATGTACTGGATTAAAAGCTACATTCCACAAATTCATAAAACAATAAGTAATTTGTCAAGACACTGCTGATAAAACATGAGCAATGTTGTAATGTAAAGACTTTTTAGGTTACAGAGATGGTGGTAGATACATGAAACAGCCTTCCACCAGAAGAGGGATAGGCTAATACAGTGATGGACTTTAAACATACATGGGATAGGCAAAAAGCGATCTTGAAGCTAAGCCAAAACCAAGGACTGATTCAGCTCTGGCTACATCAGCTAAAAAATGAGCAGACTAGATGGTCTGCTTCTTACCTGCTGTCAAATTCCGTTTCTATGAAAAGTGTTCTATGTGTATTATTCTGGTGTAATATTTAATACTGTGGTTATGTCTTCCTTTTTTATCTTTTTTTTAAAATTTTATTTGCAGTTTTATCTTCTGAGGATTATTAAGAAAATCCAAAATGCATCACTTGCCGCCAGCTACTGTACGTCTGCTGTCCAGCTCCCAAGTAATCACTTCTGTGGTTAGCGTGGTAAAGGAACTAGTGGAGAATGCCTTGGATGCCAGTGCTACTAATCTTGACATTAAACTAGTAAGTCATCATATGATCTGGTGAATATAACTGGTTTTATTTTGAATGGGATACAACATTTTGGTTTGTTACATCTGGTTAGTGGTTAATTTCTGAAGTGGTAAATGGTAAAGTATTATTCTGTAGTATATTACTGCCACGTTTGACTCTCTTTCATGTAATACAGTGTTTGATAACCAAAAACTTCACTGTTAGTTGTCCTTCACATCCTTTATGCTATTTATATGATGGATATTATAATAAGTGTCAGACCTGATATAGAACTTAATTTACACCTTGATTACTCAGTAGAAATTAGACATGGCTGACATTATTTTAGCTTATGCCACCTTTTCCTGGGCCCTTACTTAAGTGTAAGTCTGAGAACTGCCTTTTGTCCAATCTCAAAGCAATTTGTTTTAGATTTTATTCATTTTATAAGAAGTTTTGTCCAAACACCAACACAGAGCATTATACGTTTTGCTGTCTCTAGAAAAAGGATGTAAAATATGCCAAGGGCCCTGCGGTGCTTTTTCTAATGATGATTTTCTGTTATATGTAAAACAATAAAATTACTGAAATGTTGCATAGCAGCGCAAAACGATGGGACCAGATTTAGGTTACACCCATCGTTGGTATTATGCAGTGCCACTTTGCCAAGGAAAGCAAGAGTGCTTGCCAGAGTTATGTGGGAGCTCAGTCAGGACAGATGGGACACATGCCAAAGGCAGTTATAAATGTCTATATGACAATACTGCAGGAATTTGGATAAAGGTTGTTCAGTGTGGCAATATCACTTGGCTGCTGGAAAACCCAGCAAGCCAGCCATGAGCCTTTTTATCATCATGTGCGAGTGGATTTTACCTTAACTGTTTTTCTTAGAAAAGGTTAAATGTAAGTAGTCATTATTTAAATAGAACTTAAATTGCTCTAACTCACATTTGAACAAGAAGCCAAACCAACTTATATTTTTTGTGACACTTTAAAGTACTGAAATAGGCATTTCTAATGCTCGACACCTACACTATTTCAGGTTACTTTTTATATGTAGAACGAGGTATGTAGACATGAACTAGGAACTTGACCAAAAGTAACCCCTGTGCTCTTAACGTAGTTGTCTGTAAATTGCAGCTAAGTGGCCACCTACAGATGACACGCGGCCATGGCTACACTTTTATTTCAGCCACCTTTAGTGAATATAGAAGTGTAGTGTGCAGCCACTTGAATCCAGCAGCCAACCGCACACTACAGTACTGCATCAAAAGTATTAACATTGATTGTCAGGTACCATCCCACCTTGCCCTGTGCAGAATATGATAATGCTTTCTAAATCAATAAATGACAGTTATAATAATAATGACAGTACCAAAACTATTAATTAGCTTTTCAGTTTCTATGGCAACAGCCTAGTGCCTAGCAAAATTTGGCATTAATTATTTCTGGGAAGACAAGAAGCATTTTATTCTTTCCTACACCATTTACTGTTCCATTAAATGTGTGGCATTATGGGTGTCAGTAAATTATCTTGCTACTGCATTCCTCTAGGAAAACTTTGGATTCGATAAGATTGAAGTGCGAGATAATGGTGAAGGAATCAAAGCAGCTGATGCCCCTGTTATGGGAATAAAACATTATACTTCCAAAATCAACAGCCATGAGGATCTAGAGAGATTAGAGACATATGGCTTTCGAGGGGAAGCTTTGGGTTCAATCTGCTCAGTAGCAGAGGTAAGATATTATTTGCCTATAACGTATCAATTTAATTTCACATAGTTTACGGTTTGAGTGTTGCTATAAGTTGCAAGGAGAGGAGTAAGCTTAATGTACAAAACTGTTGGAAACAATAATGTTACCTTACTATGGCTTACTCTGGTGCTTACAATGGTTTATTTTGGTCATTGAGTAAAGGAAACAGTAGGACGAGTCAGTGTCACGGTACCTGGTGTGTGTTTATACAGTCGTGTGAAAATGAAACTTTGGCTTTTATAGAGGTTGCCACACTTACTGATGATCAATTAATCAAGGGTATTTGATTTGCAGCACTTGTCTGCTATATATAGTATCTTACATGCTATGGAAGCAGTACGAGTGTACTTAGTTTTTTACACAGGGCTTCTCCAGTTTGGCTTTATTTTTGTTGAATAAATCATGTCATGTGCTGTTGATCTGAGGTTGTATTTACCTAATTTTTAGACCAGCTAAGGAACAGATGGTGTTATTACTTCCTGATATGTAAAATAATTTTAAAGAGGATGTACTTTCTTTCACACGACTGTATATACATATATGTATATAGATAGATAGATACAATAATAATCTGATATCTTTCTATAACATAGGTGCATATCACAACAAAGACAACTGCTGACGACTTAAGCACACAATATATACTAGATAGCAGTGGACATGTTGTTTCTCAGCGACCTTCCCATCTTGGACAGGGTAAGCAATGATAATTTCTATGTATTAAAGATTAACCATTTCACGACCCTGAATGTAGGCGATACTTCACAAAGAACCGATCCTTTAGGACAGAGTATGTATCCCCTATGTCATGGCCTGTTTGCTGCTGCATTGCTAAAGCCCTGCTATTGAACAGGAGATGCTACCCCTGGCATCCTGGTCTCCACTCCAGTTTGTGACCCCATGCTCCCAGATAGGATGTGACAGCACTCTTAACTGAACCCTGTTACATTCAATTCACGTTTCCTGTTGTTTTCATCACTGACATTGCTGGGGAATTCTTGCCGCGCCCCAGGACCTGCGAGACCTACGAAGTCTGTAGAGACAATGACAGTACCCTTGGGTGATTCCCCTGGGGCACTGGGGAAAGACCATAGGTGTTGCTACCACCAAATGTGGAAACCCTCCCCCAGCTGTAGGACCAGATGGCACTGTACAATTTAAATATTTAGGCACACTGGGCAGTTGCCCAAGTGCCCTGTGTTCTGTGGGCCCCGTGGCAAATCACATTGCTGTCAGCAATGTGATTCTCCTCGAAGCCCCTGAAACTGTAGCGTACCTATAGCGGAGAGGGCGAGTGCTCCTTAATGTTGGGCCGGATAGAGGGAGATTGTGATCTCCCCAACCAGCCCTGCTCAGTATGGCGTGAAATAACAGACCTCACACTCCCAGTACAGGATGTTGGATGATAAAATATGGAAGATGAAGGTAAGAAATGGGGAGAAAGGGGTGGAAGAGCAGTGTATGTGTGTGTGTGTATATATAGGAGTAGTCGGTATATAATATAGTGTATTGATTAGTAGGAGCGGCGGTATATTGTATGTGTTGGTGGTGATAGGCAGTGTGTGTGTGTATTGGCAGGTGTAGTGTAAGCAGTGTAGGTATTTGTGTGCATATGCGCAGTCGTGTGAAAGGGCTGTGTATGTGTATATGTGTGTGTGTGTAAAGGCAGTGTGTATGGGCAGTCATTTGTAAGGTCAGTATATGTGTTTATGTGTGCTTATGGGCAGGTATGTGTAAAGGCGTTGTGTGAAAGGGCTGTGTATGTGTATATTTGGATTTATGGACAGGTGTGAGTGAGGCCAATGTATGTGTATATGTGTGTTTATGGACAGGTGTGTGTAAGGGCAGTATATGTGTATATGTGTGTTTATGGACAGGTGTCATAACCAGTGGCATGATTTAGTGCCCCCCCCAGTTTTGGCAAATGTATATTGTTCCTAGAGTTGCTACTGGAAAATACTTCATTGTGGATCTTGATAACTTGTGCATGCTTCTCTGAGCAGTGTGATTACAACAATGTAATATATATTGTGACAGGAAGCAGAGCATGGTGGTAGATGGCATCTATATTTCATGGAACATATTGCCGTACAATGTGTCCGATAACCTCAGCGTGAATGTTTTGTGGCAGTCAGAATAAAGAACTTTCTGAACTTTAGTTTGGGTCCCTGGGGTGCAGCATTTTGAAGAGAAGGGGGGGGGCAGTGCTCCATTCCACAGTTTACTTGCAGCAGGTGGGGAGTCCAGTCCAGGTGATCTGGATCTCCCAGGTAGGTAATCACCTGTTGGCAATGAGCAGCAGGAGGTTGCTACAAAGTTCCCTGTGAGGGATCCAGTGAGGAGGATACAAGCAACGAGTAAGACTGCATTTCTCTCCCCAAAAGTCTACAGTCTACAGTCAGTTGCAACTGTTAGTTCTCAGAGAGCAAGGCTTTTGTTTGTTTTATTTATGTTTTGTTTGCTGGACCTTTTAATAAAAATGACTATAATTCTTAAAGTAATACAACCATGTGTGGTATTTCCAACCCTAAGTCTGTGTGGTTATATGATCCCAGCTCACAACATTAAGAAAAATCCTGTCTCATATACATCCCTATACATCCCACAATGCTAAATTTGAAAAAAGAATACACACCTCATAATATTTTGCCCTGTAACAGCCAAAATTTTCGAAAAGCCTAGGTATACACCGATCAGCCATAACATTATGACCACTGACAGGTGAAGTGGGTGGGATATATTAGGCAGCAAGTGAACATTTCAGTTTGTGTTAGAAGCAGGATAAACGGGCAAGCATATCTGAGTGACTTAAACAAATAAAACAGTCTTTTTAACTTTTTGTTAAAACAAATGTAATATGACGCAAAGCTAAAAACTATGCTTCAGGACAACTCAGCAGCTTCTCTACGCACATGCATCACAACTAATGTTGAGTCTTGGGAGTATCTGGATTTATGGGGGAAATTATTGATTGTATAAACTTGCAGAATACATACCCTTTGTTAGATTTGACATAGCAGTAGGTGGTTGGATTTCCTCTGCTTATTTAGAGGCTTGTGGAGTCTCTGTCCCAAATTTTGACCTCTTTTCTTGCCTGTAATCTTTCCTTAGTCTTCAGTTGAAGGTGATACCTTTTATTGTGGCAACATAGAAAAAGATGTAAAATGACATACGATGTTGGGACCACATAACGCTATTCAACTTTTTCTGTATTGGCTCTGTATAAATGGTATCAATGTTTACGAAACACTACATTTTCTCCTGGGCTAATATGGCAATATCCATTTTTCTTAATATCTTTCCTGACCGATAAAGCAGTAAAAGAATAGCAGGCTATTGCTTATACTTTCTATACTATCATCCTATCACATAATTCTGACTTTAAGACTTAAAAGACTTTAAGGTTCTTCCATTTAAGTACCAGACATCTTAAACCTCAAGCAGCTTAACCTTTAGCTCTGTCTAGACTGACCATACAGAACATAGTAACATGGATATTTCAACAACTGGCACAATACAGTAAACTTTGAGCTATGCGCAGTATCATAGTGTGTTAAGATTATGTTATACAATGGGAAGCATGTACAACACTGAGTAGAATGATGGAATTTGAAATGCGCTCTCTAACCTTCTTCATGCTGTTACCACATAAAGTAAGAATTAAACATGGCGGATTTTTTTCTTGCTGCTGTGACCTGAATTTAAGATGAACACATTGTATTAATGCAGAATTTTAGTACGTTATTTTGAATCCGTGTTAGTCATTGTGGGGGATACATAGTCATGTAAAATTTTGCTTTATTGACTATATAATGCCTAAAAAGTACATGTAATTCCCAAAGTTAATTCCAAAAATGTCTGCCCTCTTGTAAGTGTATAAACGTGTATTGCCTAGGCCTGATGCAAAACATTACTAATAAAATTGTTTCTGCACATTTAGGTACAACTGTCTCTGTTCTGAAACTATTTAAGAACCTACCAGTAAGAAAGCAGTATTATTCTACAACAAAGAAATGTAAGGAGGAGATTCGAAAGATCCAGGATCTGCTGATGGCCTATGCAATTATAAGACCAGAATTAAGGATTGTATTTGTACATAATAAGGTAAGACTCCAAATCTTTTTTATAATGTTTCTAGAATGAAATGCATTTTCATTTAAAAAATTAGGTACTATTATTTCCATATTTGTGTACATAAGATAAAAATTGTACTCTTCTTTCATGTTGTCATTTAGTTAGGTGACTTGCCCTCTTTGGATATCATTTATTTTTGCTTTTTGTTGAAGACAAAGTCCTGCTCTAATGTAATGTAAATACATTTTATTTTAATGAAAGGGTGGTATATAAATGGAGCATCGTCTCAAGTGATCAAAATTAATAGTGAAGTGAGAGAACTATAAATGCATGGGATAGGAATATGCCTGTACTGACCTAAGAATAGTAAAGGTTTGAGTCTACAACAGAAATAATGGGTAGGACCATTCTTGTGTAAGCCTCAAGGTCTTGCTGAGCTTTATGCCCCTGAAGCCACTTTGTAGATTCATTGCCCCATTGAAGAGGTCTTACCTACATATAATATAAAAAGGCCCATTTGTGCAGTCTACAAAAAGCCATCTGGACTAATCTTTAGCTTGCTTTGAAGCATGTGCCATAGCTTATTTAGTATGAGCCATTAATAACTGGGAACTTTATGACTCTGGCTATGCTTTTAGAAGGAATTTAGGGTGTGAGGAGCCTTTTCAGGTACTGTGGACTTGATTAATGAAGGCTTTGAAGGTCAGCAGCCAATTTTAAAGCAGGTTCACCATTTCATTGGAATCCAATTCAGGGTGCTATGTGACACTATCGAGTTTGATTGGTCAAAAGTCTGGCTGCTGCATTATGTATGGCCTGCAGGTGACAGAGTTTTCTTCCTAGGAGGACCAAGTTAAGTGCATTACTGTGTTATAGATGAGAGGACACTAATGGTGGACTTGATACCCCGGGAGGGGCCAAACAAGTGGCCCCTAATGACAAGCTCGTTGTTCCTGAACGCCTCAACATAGAGGCATTATAGCCACACGGTTTAAACAAAGAAAGCGGTCGTAGATCGCTTTCAAAGCTTGTTTAACGCTATGACGTGCCAAGCACATTGGTCTTTAACTGAATGTTTTTGCAAATTGGTTGCATCAGAATCCGTAATCTTCCTTAACACACACACACGTATATAATTTGTTGCCTTAACTAGGGGAAAGGGCTATAATGTGTAATTCGCTAATATTACTTACTCTGGTTTTATCAGGTTTGGCTGTCATAATCACACAAAAGATTCAGATTCTTGTATAATGGAAAACAAACAAAACACAAAGTAGATGATGCACAGTTTGGTGCTATTCGTGTCCTATAAAAACACAGGATCAAGCTATGCTTAGAAGTCTGTTTAAGCAGGTGTAAAACAATGCTGTAACGTAATAATGTTTTCAAATACATGTCAGTAGTTTAATTTTATCATCTAAGGAAATGCAAAATGAGTGAACACAAGAAAGATCTATATCAAATCAATATTTGGTGTGACCACCCTTTGCCTTCAAGACAGGATCAATTGTTCCAGGTATACTTGCACAAAGTCAGGGATTTTGTAGGCATATAGTTAGGTATAATTGTTTAATCAAATACCTAACAGGTGCCAACCATCATCAATTTAATATTTAGGTTAAAACACAATCATTAACTGAAACAGCTTTGTAGGAGGAATAAAACTGTCATACATTAATGTCAAAAGTAGGGCTGCAACTAACGATTATTTTAATAATCGATTAGTTGACCTATTATTTTTTCGATTAATCGGATAAAAAATGCAATTTTTTTAAATTTTAAAATAATGTAATAAAAAACGTACAATTTACACTTTTATCTCTTTATTGCATTGGCCTCTCTCTATTCACCTTCTTATTTTACTGAC
>VKOC01002395.1:0-45490 GCA_009364415.1 Spea multiplicata | reverse complement strand
CAGAGCCTGTCCTGGTGTGTGTGTTTGGGTGTCGGTGTGGCAGAGCATGTCCTGGTGTGTGTGTTAGGTCATCTGTTTCCTGGCTCTTTACTTACCGTAGGAATAAATGTAACTATTTAATTTTTACTTATCCAGAGATAAAACACCCTCCTGAATTTGTAGTCACGTCAGAGGACAAAACTTTCTTGGCCCAGAAATCAGTGAGAGGGAAGGTAAAGGTTTTGTGTTACTTACCCTATTTCAATTTGCATATTTTATTCAAAAGGATTAGTGCCACAAAATTCTGGCTTCAGGTGTCCCATGTTTTTTTACGTGTACAGATGACCTCCCAATCCCATCACATAAGATTATATCCTATGTTATCTGCCTAGCACTGATGACTTCTTTATCCAGTACACAAGGATGCTAAGGTGTCTAATTTATTAATTTCCATAAAAAGGGGCACCCAAATTCTCAGGACCAGGCACATGATGCTCTTAATCTGGCCCTGTGGAGAAGGCTTCTCATGGAGGTTTTTTTTTTGTTTGTTTTTTTACAAAGTACTTTAATATGCATTTTTTTGCATATCCAGGGATCCTGCCTAGGATGCTTGGATGTCCCATTAAGTGGACATGTCGCTTTCCCAAATCCTACATTTACAGCTCAGCATAATTTCATAAACTAACATAATAGTTTTTACAGATTAACACAATTTAAATACTTCTGAAAAATGTCCACAAGAGTAACCATTTCTACATGTACCTATTAAGTTATTACCCACTTTACAAACACTGTTTGTGGTGAGCGGAATTTCAGACTTAAATCCTGCCTGAAAAGCAACTGTACTGTTTGGTCTACTAAATAGAGCAATTTATTTACCAGCCTTAGTTTTTTTTATGAAAACATTGCAGCAGAATATTAAAATATAAACCCATTTATTTGAACTTGCTATTCATGTGACTAGCAATACACTCAAACATATTATTAACATAAAATATTTGCACACAAACACTATTTAAGGCAGCCCAGTATTACATTAAATACAGGGCCGTTGGGTGCAATTATTTTAAAGAAAAGGCCAATTATCTAACTGATGTTCAATTTTATTTATTCCAGTTTTAATCATTTAAGTGAATTTTGTAACAACTAAATAATGTTTTAAAGCAAGCATAATTGCTTGTTGTCAGCATATACATCAAGCAAGCAATATCCAGCTAACAAAATCATTACCATTATTATTGAGGTTAGAGGTATATTGATTGTAAGACTGTGGAAAAATAACATTGCTGAAGTGCAGTTAAAACAGGAATGACCAAATGTAATCTCTCAGGGCCACAGACACACAAGGAAATCAGTATAATACTTGCCATTCTGTTCAGCTATACACATTGTTGATTATACTTTAATGAGAAAAATAATAAAGTAATGGCAAGGTTGCATCCTTTGAGGAACGAGTTTGACATCCCCCATTTTGGGTTTATTAAGTGAGTTGCAGTTTTAAAAAATCAGGAAAGAAAATGATTTTTTGTCACATGTATTGTTGATAAAATACTAATTGCACTCTCTGACATGTGACCAAATATACAATTGTATTCTATCAGATTTAATCAACATTGAAAGCTTTCTGACAATGCGTTTTTGTTTTAGGACAAGTGTTTCCAGCTAAAATTACTTTTTCCACATATGGCTTCTCCATTTTGGCTTTATTTTTGTTGAATAAACAACAAATACTGTACACTGTATAATATGTCATGTGTTGTTGTTCATCTCAGGTTCAATTTACCTAAAATGTACCGTATGTATATGTGTATATATAAGAGAGGGAGAGAAAAGATTTACTACTGAACGGTGAGTTCTGTTGCAAAATGTCATATTTGTGTAACGATCTTAAGTTCAATAAAAATACTAAAGCTGTAAAGTTGTGGCACCTATTTTGCTTTACCACTTTTTTATATTTGTTTTTAACTAAATGCAATGTTAGAAAGCAGCATTGCATTAATGTTGAATGCCCAAATGCTTACCAGAAATAATTCTATAAACAAAGTAACATTTTGTTTAATTTATAATTGTACCCTCACTGCTTCCCTTGATTAACTGATCATCAGCAAGTGTGACCACCTCTATAAAAGCAGACGTTTTAGCAGTTTGCTGGTCTGGAGCATTCAGGTGTGTGTTAACACAATGCCAAGGAGGGAAGACATCAGCAATGATCTTGGAGAAGCAATTGTTGCTGCCCATCTCTCTGGGAAGGGTTATAAGGCCATTTCCAAACAATTTAAATTTCATCAGTCTACAGTGAGAGATATTATTCAAAAGTGGAAAACATTCAAGTTGCCAATCTTCCCAGGAGTGGACTTTCTAAATTCACCCTAAGGTCAGACTGTGCAATGCTTAGAAAAATTGCAAAGAAACAAAGAGTTACATCTAAGGCTCTACAGGCCTCAGTTAGCATGTTAAATGTTAAAGTTCACGAATGGTTTCCAGGAGAAAGCCTCCGCTTTCTAAAAAGAACATGAAAGCACAGCTTAAGTTTGCAAAGTTGCATCTGAACAAACCACAAGATAACACCAAAGTGGAGATGTTAGACCATAATACACAGCGCCATGTTTAGTGAAAACCAAACACAGCATATCAGTACAAACACCTCATACTGTCAAGCACGGTGGTGGAGGGGTGATGATTTGGGCAGCCACAGGACCTGGAAACTTTGAAGTCATTGAGTCAACCATGAACTCCTCTGTATACTAAAGTATTATAGAGTCAAACAGGTTTGGCAAAAAATTGGGTCATGCAATAGGAAAATTATCCCAAGCATAACAGCAAATCTACAACAGAATGGCTGAAAAGAAAATAATCAAGGAGTTGCAATGGCCCAGTCACAGTACAAACCTCAACCAAATTGAAATGCTGTGGCGGGACCTTAAGAGAGTTTTGCATAAACAAATGCCCGTAAACCTTAAGGAACTGAAGCATCATTGTAAAGAAGAGTGGGGCAAAATCCCTCCACAACGAGAGACTAAAAGTAATTCAAAAACTATTACCTAAAGTTCAAAGAACATTAAAATAATTACAATAGCATCGTACTGTAATTCATATTTAACCAGAAACAATGACAGATGAAGTCATATAAACCTTGTACGTTAGGGTGGCTGGTCTTATGGTATATACACATGGTGGGATTATATGTGTACATATATATATTATATTATATATATATATATATATATATATTATACTGTATTTGCTCGATTATAAGACAAGGTTTTTTCCAGAGCAAATGCTCTGAAAAATACCCCTCGTCTTATAATCTGGGTCGTCTTAAAATACAGGGGAGGGCTGGCAGCAGAAGGCCTGGGGGGGAAGTCAAGTCAAGTGGCCCATTGTGCCACCGAATCAGCCCACCATACACGCCCATCTTTTCCTGATTTTCGAACGCATATTGATTATAAAAATACAAATATGAATGGGGACAGCAATGACATGGGGGGGCTGAAAGGGGACAGAGATGACACTGGGAGGGGCTGATTGGGGCAAAGGGGACACTTGAAGAAGCTGAATGGACACAATGGACATGGGGGGGCTTGAAAGGGACACTGGGGATTTGGGGATGATGGGGACAGCGATCGGGGTGGCACTGGGGAGTTGAATGGGACAGCAATGTACATGGCTCGGGGGCTGATTGGGACAAAGGTGAAACTTGGGGAGGCGGTCTGATTGGGGAAGAGATGACCACTGGGAGTTGGCTGATTGGGGACAGATGTGGCACTGGTGAGGTGAATGGGGACAGCAATGACATGGGGGCTGAAAGGGGACAGAGATGACACTGGGAGAGGCTAATTGGAGACAGAGATGACACTGGGAGGGACTGATTTGTGACAGAGGTGACACTGGAGAGCTGAATGGGGACAGTAATGACATGGAGGGGCTGATTGGGGACAGAGGTGACACTAAATACAAAAATCGTGTCACTGACATCCGGTGCTCCAGCAGTCTGAGTGCGAGGGGGCGGAGCTTTCACCCCTGACTCTGCTCCCATCACTATGCGGCCAATCTAATCTAAATGGCCGATGCGTGCTGCTGATGTCGCCGGCCGGAGCTTCTTTAATACCTTTTTTAAATATTTATTAGATAAAAAAAAAAATTAAAGTAGCGCCGGGCGGCGGCATCAGCACACGCTATCGAGCGTTTAGATAAGATTGGACCGCATATGATGGGACAGCAGCGTGAGGGGCTGAAAGCTCTGTGCGATGGGGGCGGAGCTTTACCCCTTCACGCTGGCACTGCTCCATGCTAGGCGGCCATGCACACGGCCGGAGGCTTACTTTAATACTTTTTTTTTTTTTTTTTTTTAAATTGAATATGGCAATTTTTTTAAATTCAATATGCTGATGCCCAATTGCCCCCCCTGCCCAGCCCGCCCCTGTTATAATCAGACCTCACATAGGTCTGACTATGAGACTAAGATCCAGATCCCCTGCAGCGACGTGGCAGGGGACCTGGATCCTCCTGCCCCCCCCCAACTTACCGGTGCATCTGTGTCCCCGGTGCTTAATCTGGGCAGCGTGTAGAGCTCTACCCGATTCGCGTAGACAACTTCCGCTGCAGCCTTTCAAAATGGTTAGGTGTATATATATGTACTCTGTGTTTAGATATATAAAAAATGTGTTGTACTTACGCATCTGCCTGCAAAGCAAAGAGTGCATCTTCCACTTTTGTATGTGAAATATCTCCATCTATTCTGGCCAAATACTTGTATAGGAAAGTGAATGTTTGAAAAGGAATGCGAGCAGCACCACCTTCTGGATCCTCTGTCAGTATTTCACAGGCATGCTTCAGAGCAGATGATATGCTCTATATGTGAATGCAAAATGATAATTATGACACTGCATTTTCCAGAAAGTATATCATAAATGTAGTATGCATAGAGAAATTATGGTACAATTCAACAGTGGGATTTTTTTTTGCTAAAATGTGTATTTTATTCCTCAAAATATAGTATTTTTGAGGGCCGTCCTTAACACCGGGCAAAAGGGGCAGCTGCCGCGGGCCCGTTGTTCCAGGGGGGGGACCATAGCAGCAGCCCTTTGAGCCTGCAACAACCACGGGCTGCAGCAGTCACAACTGCACGTGCGCACAGCTTACCTCTGAGTTGCATGCATACTGTGACCCTGACTGTGACCCTGCTGTGTTTCTGCTTCTCCTGGGGTGAAAGAGAAGTTGTTTGCACAGTGTGCTTGCAACACAGAGGTAAGCTACCAGCCCATGCATAAGTCTGTGAACGTCACAGAGAAACTTGCAGTTGAGGTAAAGGGTGCGGGAGGGTGTGTGAGAGTATGCGTAAGTGGGTGGCAAAGATGGCATAGACAAACTGTTTGGAGACAAATATAGCAGAGACATGTTGTTTGGGGACAAAGATGGCAAGTCCTATTCATCCAATCTGGGTGCTAGGCAGGTACTGTGGATGCAATCTAGGTGCTAGGGTTGGCCTTTGGGGTGTGTGGTCTGTGATCTATGCCTGCAGTTTAGGGGTTTCATGCATAATTTATTTGATCTATATCTTCAGTGCTGAGTTTGCTTGTGATTTTTCAGTAGCTCTTTACCTTCAGTGCTGAGTTTGCTTGTGATTTCTCAGTTGCTCTTTACCTGCAATGCTATGTTTAATATGTTATTTATTTACCTATACCTGCAAATACAGGGTTTATATGTCTTACTCTGTTGATCTTTACCTGCATTGTTGTTTTTCCATGTGGTGTTAACTTGATCTATATCTGAACAACATGAGGAAGGAAGAGAGGTGTGGTACAGTGAAGGAGGAAACAAAGGGACTCTTGGGAGGATGACAGAGGAGGGGGCACCACAGGGGTGGCCCGCATAGAGCACCTGAACACCTAAAGCCAGCACTGATCACAACTCGCACTCCGTTTAAGGACTCCTCATTAGTTTGCTATGCGATCTGCATAATATTGCACTTCTCCCCTGCATGTGTTTTTTTTTGTTTTGCTTTTGGTGTTGGAGCAGTGGCCAGGGAGTGTGGGGCCCAAGCAAATACTTGCCCAATCAATATTTTTCTCATGGTCCTGATAGAACTTATAGCACATGACTTACTGTTTGCTTTAATAATTCATTTTGGCAAGCTAAAACAATGCAATGGAGTAAAATTTGCCATACATTGTGCAGGGGTTAAAAGGCTTATCCACATTATTGTATTCATGTACAGAATCATAAGTATAAAATGAAGTATAAGAATGAAAATTCTATGAAGTTGTAAAGAAGATAATATTTTATGCATTACAACTGTGCCACAATCCACATCACATACGACAGAACTTTCCAAATTCATTTTTCTTTATCAAAAATGACTTGTCTCCTGCTGACAAACTGCAAACTTCTATTGCAACAGCTAAATATAAGGATGACAGCTCTAACTGATACCAAGGGGCTCATGATATACCTCTGGAAATCTGCTTTATCATGAGCTGTCTGTAAAATTCCTTTTGACAACTTTGATCAGATAATTTAGTGACATTTCTGTTTTTGACCTTGATGAAACATTTGCCTTTATAATGAGTTCAGAGCTTCAGTGAGAGAATTGTTCAGGAGGGATACAGGATAAATCTTTGGATACTACTACAATAATAGTAACAAAGCATTTTGGGAGTTAAATTATATTTTTCTCTTATTTGGAAATATTGAAGAAATGCTGTCATGCAGTAATATAGAACAAAATACATTCTTTAAAAAAAAAATGTATATATCACGTTATCATGGGTTATTACATGGGTTATAATTATAGGCAGACCCATGTTCCTAGTTTTAGAAAGTTTTAATGCTGCTGGTTAATCGGATATGGGCACATAATGCAGGCTAATACACAAATCATTTTGGTAAGTCTTATAAAATGGAACACCTACCCCTCCAAGTGTGCTACAGGCAAGAGCTAGAAATTTCATCCATTCTACTTCATTTCCGAAGTTATCCAGTGTCAGAATGCATTGCAGTTGCTCTTGAGGTAAGCAGAGATCTTTCCATTTTTCTTCAAGATCAGTTTCACTTACAACGGCCTTGGATGATAGCTACAATTAAATACATGATTATAACAATGGAAATTTTACATGCAGTAGTACACAGATTGCACTGAACACTGAACATTGAGAAACATGCTTAATTAGGTGAATATACACTGTGCCTATACATTGTCTTTATAAGTATAAATGTGTATATATAATTTATTTGGGGTTTTTTTTTTACGAACTAATCCAGAGCCCTTATCAATTATCCTTCGTTTATGAACAACAAATGGTAAAAAAAAACCCATTTTGTATTGATGTATAATACTTTATTTTAAAACATCGGAACTCAATTATTGTACTGTGTCACTTTATTTTGCAGCTACGTAAATGTACATGTGGTGTGGTGAGATGAGGCATAATGAGAGCTTTTTGCCAAAATGCAAAGAAATACATGTGGTGGAAGCTTAACACTGTATATGCCCCAAGACACACCTTTCAAACATTAAAGTATGGTGGCAGCATCATGCTGTGGGGATGCATGGTCTGGACATAAAGGAAAAGAAAATGGAGTCAACTGCAGGGAAATACTACAAGAGAACCTGATCTGGTCCTCTGCTCGGTTGGACACTTACCCCAAGTGATGTCCAACCAAAGAAACTTAAAGCCGTTATGGCTGAAAAAGGCGGCTCTACCAAACATTTCACTGTATAATTAATGCTTTTCAATTTATATTTTAAATATCATAGAGAATCTATTTGTAATATTCAGTAATATATAATATAGTCATTGTAGAGGCACACCATATATTGAAAAAATAATACTTAAATAAGCAGGGTCAGTGCTCCGCAGAAGAGTATTGTGAGATTGGCAAATTCAGGTAGGTGTTTAGGACCCAGTAAATACTTAAGAATAGGTAATGCAGTCCTAGAAGAAAATTATTAAGGCTAGAACATGTCCCTGCTGTTTACCCACTAGCCTCACCTGCAGACAATAATTAGAGGCTGTAGCCTCAAAAGAAACAGACGTCACAATCATTCTAGAGGGTACATGCAACACTGCTAAAGACTACAAAACATGTAGTACAGGCTGGTATAATAATAATAAATATAATATTTAAATGTTGGGAAACAGGCTAGCTGCCTATTAGAACAATTTATGTGTTTAGTTAGCACATCAAGAGGGTGTTTTGTTTATGCATTTTATGCTAGTTAATATTCATATTTTAATAAAACAATTTTATTCTATTATACAGAGAGAAATATTTAAATTCAAATTACGCACACATATGCATATTATATTTCCAGGTTATTATGAAAACTGCATATTTTTCTTGCACTATATTAAATATCTTGTTACATACCTGTTTGTGTAGAACCTTTAGAAGCCCTTGAGTTAGCCCAGTGTCAGTTTTTTGAGTTGCCACTGGTATTTCAAGCCTTTCTTTTACAGGTAAGGGCTCACCTTTTGATAAACAGGCAAAGTACCTACAAAAAGACAGGATCTATATCTCAAAATAATACAAAATGCAATCCAATTTATGTGTCACACAATAGCCTTGACATTTTGAGGTTTTATTCTCTTCATTTCTGTTATTTTGTGTCTTATAACATTTTTTTAAAAACCCAAATCAGTCCAAGTAATAGTGGTCTCACTTTAATTAGACAGGTATAAAAGAAAATTTGGTACATATAATACCTATAAAAACTATCTAGGTCTCTTCTTCAGGCATATATCATGTAAGCCAATGAAGGTATCTTCTTCACATGGTAATGGTTAAAACAGTGGCAAGAGAACACTGCAATTCTGCATCACGATAGCAGTCTACTGATGTTTTAGTTGTGTGGAACCTGCTGTCTTTTCACTGAAGCTCCATTACAAGCAAAGGAGTTCAGCCATTTCATATCCCTCTAGATAGCAAGCTTGTGACCAAGTCCCTCTTAACAGTCCGTCTCGGTCTGTCTGCTCTAGTTTTGTCATACCCTTTGAATGTGCACACTGTAAGAAGCTCTGCATAGATAGTTGGAGCTATATAAAGAACATTGAATATTAATACTTGGTGGGGTGGTTGTTCAACATTCGGCACAGATGTCTGATAAAGCCAGTTCATATGCATGAAGCGATTTTAAAATTGTGGATGCAATCAGACAGTAAGTAAGGTTCTTACTCTGTTGGTGAGGCCATATCTGCATTTTCTGCCCCATCAGCATATACACAAATTAAGAAAATATTTAAAATAATAAAAATATAATAAAAGAATTTACAGATTCCCATTGTTAGGAATGTTTAATGAGCATTTGCACACATTATGTATGAATATAATCTGTGGATAATCCCTGGATTACTATAATATTGCACAGGGCTCTTGGTAACTTTATTGTTTTGTGTTTTCTATCTAAAGCTGCTTGAGATGAGCACCATCCTGGCTGCTGTTACAGCTCGGTCTGACTTACGCAGCTGACCACTGGAGCACATCACGAGGCTGGGTCCTGATGGCAGCTTTTGTGAATTGTTTCAAGATATCTGGGAGCTCAGGTGGGATATTAATTTGCTGTGCACAAAACATGGTATCTGGAAGAGGCATGGCTTCAAGGCAGTCTGTAAAACAATACAGAAACGTAAAATTATTACTTATGTATTCTTAAATAGGTTAGTGATATGATTTGTTTACTGTTAACAGAAAACTGTACGCCAAATCAGATAATTAGTGCACAAAACATTATTTTGAATATTGGTGATTTTGAAAAAGGAATTATTTAAATATCTAAATATTATAACACAATACAGGTCGCCTCACTGCTAATCTTACATGTCACATTTTTTTTACTGAATTTTGGGAGATCACTACGGGAGGCACAAGTCTTAAACAATGGTCTAGGCTAGTGGGCATGTTCCTCTAAATTTCCTATTAAGGGCTTATATTTTTCACAGCTTTAGTTTGAATGTTAGATTAGATTCCCCCCCTAAGGTAGCAAATACCAAATCATAGTGAAAAGTGTTTGGATCCTTCCGATTTAATGCTCTCTTCCCAATTAAATCTCCCAGTTTCTACTTTACTTAATTCTACACCACGGGTTCCTTATTTCCTTAAACTGTCTCTGATTAATTCTAGGCAATTAAGCATGGTTTTGTAGTGAGCATTACAACATGCTAAGTGCTGCTGCCTTCTGCAGACACTCGTGTGCAGCAAATAATGGAATTCACTTTGGATGCACCTGCTTCATAGGAAAATAACCTGTGCCACACTAAAAATAAGCATTTGTGCAGTTACGATTCACTGTGATGCCTGAGAACATTTATATATACGGTATATATATTTACTATGACCTTGCACCTAATAATAATTAACTTATTGATATTATAATAAAAATCTGTCTGCCTTGGATACCTCATAATGCAAATGGAACAGTTACTATTCAATGTTTTGAATAAAACAATGTTTTGATATAAAAAAAATGGCAATACTACTACTAATACAACTTGCAAAACATTCTAATTTCATGAGTTTCATTATAGCATCAATTTAATTGCATCTTATACAAAACGAGTAAATGACATCAGATAGTATAACAATTCTATCAAGTTCAACGGACAACTTTCTCTTTAATTCAGGGCAAATTACACTGCAGCCCAGCAAATTGTCCTTATTTCGCATGTGGGATCACCTTTACAGAAGTCAAACTAAACTGTCTTCTTCTCCGATCCGTAGGTTCCCGATAATGCACTGAGTTCCCGTTCAGAGAGACGCATGCAGGCCGCAGCTGTTATGCTACTAAGCGTCTCGTTTCCAGGGCAACGTTTCCATAGAAACCGTGCGTACGTCATTCGCGCTACGTGGCTCTCCCGCCGCAGAAATAGACCCACCACCAAAACGGTGACGAAAAGCGTTGTTTGTGGCGGTTATATTTTAGTAGGGGCACAAACATTTTTGAGTAGTATTCAGCTACTAATATAAAGTAATTCAGTTGTCTACCTAGTATTTTGTGCAGTCATGGTATTTGTTGGTGGGAAAAAATGTTTGGTTCTGCTTAAAAAGTGAAAAAACACTAATTGTGAAGGAACAACACTGTATAATTTAACCCCTTCAGTCCCAGGGGTTTTTGGTACCTCACGTCCAGGAGCAATTTTGCCATTTTTGCGCTATGTCGGTTCCATGCAGCGATTATTTTCTTTTCCTGTGAATAGTGTTACCCATGTAAACTATGTATTGTTTTTTCAAGGAGAGATAGAGATAGATTATTTTAATGATTTTTTTTAAAAAATGAATAACCTTTTTTTTTCTCTTTTTCTGTTTCAGCATGGGAGGAGGGTGAGAGACATGGTTTCTTACTCTCCTCCCCGCACCGATCACACTGTGATCTCTTTGCAAGTCCTCACAGACGTGCATAGAAATCGCAGTGTCTGAGCCTCATTGGAGTCCTCCGATGAACTTCCGGGTTACGTCAGCACCCGTGTGGGAATGTCCGATTGGCCAGTTTAAAATGTAACAGCGATGCCGGCTTCAGCTGTCAGGGAGGAATCCCGATTGACAGCGTGATCTTTTACACATTTACAAAAGTTAATGAAAAAACCTAGGACAGGTTTGGGACATCTTTATAAATTTTTTTGGCTATTTTTCTTTTTTCTTTTAAATTTCTTTTTAATATTTTACTAATCACATTGTGAGTTGGGCTCCATTGACTTGCATGGTTGAATAAAGTACCTGTATTCAATCTGCAGGAGGAGCGCAGAGAGAAACATATTTTTTTTTTAAAGGACGCCGCCATCTAGTGAGAGGCAAAATCTCTTGCAGTGGCACTTGTGACTCCAGAGCAGTCACAGTGCGTCCTGGGGTAGGTTTTCAAACTACAAAGCAATATATTTTCATTGTATGAAACTTTTTTTTTTTAAATCATCATCATTAAAATCACAGTCATAATCATATAGCAAATTCTGCCTTATCCCCTTCACTGCTAACAAAGGCATGGTGCCGTCCGTAGCAGTCCCAGTCAGGTGCTGTCGCTAGCACTACCCTACCTTGATGGAGATCTGTGGACCACCATCACCACCTACCCCGGCGATCTGCCCCTCACACTGAAGGGCATCACTGGGGCCACCCGATCCGCCTGGTGACATCACGCGCAATGACGCGATGACGTCACCGCGCAAATTTATTAACAACTGACAATTGTCAGTTAAAGAGGTATGGGGGCATGCTGCTTAGATGCCTGTATCTCAAGCATCTAAATAGCTACAGACCCCCAACATATACCGTTGAAAGGTAATTTGGAATCTGCTTGGTGTGCTGAAAAGAAACAATATATGGTTTCTATAGTTTATTCCCAAGAAATTTACTTCTAAACACGTTTAAACGTGAGAAGCACCAAAATGCCGAAAACCAGCTTAGCACCCAGGTGAGAAATGGCTTAGCATCCAAGAGGTTATAATAACGACGTCTAGTGATCACTAGGAAATACTTCATTGTACCACAAGCGGGAAAATATTCTGTTGGCCACATGACGACAGGACCGCAAAGGATGACTTGCCAGGCACGTCATTGGTTGCTAAGGGGTTAACAATGTGATTGGAATCTGTTTGTTTTGCCTTATTTATTTCTGGTTTTGCTACTTGTTTATTGTAATCTCAAGAAGATCAATAAACGTGTAGTGACAAAAAAAAGGAATGCTCCACTTGGGGTAGACAGGATGTTGACTATGTGACTGCATGCAACCCAAGATTCCAGTGGTTGACATTGCAGTGGAGTGCATACAGTAATATGCAGATGCATTTACCTTCTGTGCTGTCCTAGGATTGTGCATGTCCCAAATGTGGCCTTTTAACCTCAAACAACCTGACAAACCTATTCATGGGTGGTTTCTCTGTACTCAGGAGATGTTGCAGAACATATTGGGGTGTCGTTTTTTAATGACATATAGCAGAAGCTGTAAATTTATACCTCAAGTACAATGTGTGTGGGGAAAAAGAAAGACAAAAAAGTACAACAAATTTTGACAATGGCTGGTGGTAGAATTAGTGCATGTAAAGCGTTAAAATACTAGTATTTTGAAATAACCTGGGGTGTCTAGTTTTCAAAAATATATGGCTTGAGTGGGGTAAATTGAATTGGTCGGCGTTAAAGAAGTCCCAAATAGGACATTGGTGCAGGATGACCAGGTAGTACTTGTACTTATTTTCCAATTACCCACAAACATTGGGCATTTCTAAACTTGGGACAAATAGTGTAATCTGTTTAGCTTTCTTGGATGAGTAAAAGTTTTTTTTTAATTTTTCACCATCTTTTATTACATGGAGGAACTCTATTCCTAGGCTCTGTCCCCCTACCTGGGTTGGTTTGGGAAGCCTTGTGTGCGGCCCTAGTTCGGTCCTTGGAGTATCAATCAACTTCCTGGTGATGGGGCAGGATCCTTGTTATCTCTAGAGCCTTACAGCCCTTGGGTGGGCTGATTACTTACATTCTGCTGGACCTGTTTCCATTCTGGCCTATGTTATGGCCTTCCTACCTATGCCTTGCCGGCCTCCTGTCTGGGCTTGCCTGTCTACCTACCTCTGCAGGCCTCTTGCCTGGGCTTGCCTGCCTAACTCTGCAGGTCTCCAGCCTTGGCCTGCTTATTATGCCAGGCCACCTACTTGGGCTTGTCTGCCCATTTCTCCAGGCCGATTGCCTGCGTATTTCCCCAGACTACGTGCCTGGGATTGCCTGCTTATTCTGCCAGGCGACCTACCTATTTCTGCCTGCCTAGTCCACCAGGCCGCCTGCCTGGACTTGTTTCCTCACCTCTGCAGGCCTCCTGCCTGGCCTTGCCTGCCTATTAGGCCAGGCCTATGTTGTATTTTACATGGTTAGGGGTACTGTGTACCTCTCCAAAAAATGTTTAAGGTTAACTTACTTACTGAAGGACGATGAGTGCACCTTGCTATCCGGTTATCCTGATAGCCTTCGTCTCTGTTTGCACTGCAGTAGTTTCAGAGAACACTTTTTGGCAGACTGCACAGTAGAATTTTCCTCAATTCTTTTCTTTTACTTTTTTCATTCCTGTTTTTTGTTGTTTGTATCTAATTCTTAAATACATTTAAACAACTTCTCCTACTTTTAAAAAAACCCACAGTCCACACACCCTAAAATAACATTTCTAATGGATCATCCTTTTGGTACTAAAAAAGGGAGGGAGGGTCAGGCTCCAACCAACAACAGTTCTTCTAGGACGCAGCCTTTGTGTCCGTTTAGTCGGGCAAGTACCTCTGGCGATACGTCTAATGCACCACGTAGTCTTAGTAGTAGGCCAAGCTCTTGGATATTATTTGGGGAATCACTGCTGCAAAAAGCCACATCCAGTAAAGGGAAGACACTAATAGCAGGCAATAGTAGTGATGCAATGCCCACCAGCATTAGGGTTTTCTACAGAAAACAGAAACAAGAACCAGCTTTAACATTTAAGGGTAGCACTAAGGCTACTACTGAAAAGGCATGGTTCAAGCACTGCAAGATGGTAGTATTGTTGATGTGTGCTGTGCAGCATGCACCATCCATCTTATATTCAAGTCAGCAATGGCAGAAGCAAAACATTTAGTAAAGATAGTTCTGTTACGCTGCAGGAAGATTGCTGTGCATTTCCACCACTGTGTTAAGGCTAGCCAGTTTTTGAGGGAGGAGCAAGAGAAGGCAGGTCTTCCCATACACCCTCTATGACAAGATGTTAGTACATGGTGGAACTCAACTTTAGATATGCTGGAAAGGATTTTTGAGTAGCAGAGGGCAATCCATAGTCTTTCATCAGAGCACAACACTGGTACTGCATATCCATTGAATAGGGAGGATTGGACAGTGAGTGCTCAACTAGCGGCAGTCCTTAAACCATTCAGGGATGCCACTGAAAATTTAAGACCGAGCACTGCCAGTCTGACCCAGGTAATCCCAGTGTTCTACCATCTAGCCAGCAAGATTGATGTGTACCTTGAAAACCACGAGGATCTGCTTAAAGTTTGTCTTTGAATGGACAAATGTCCCGAAATGATGCTAGCGCATGCCCCCCCAACTGTCCAGATTTAGACAGGACAGTCCCAATTTTGGGTCGCCGTCCCGCCTATCCCTTCCTCTGTCCTGCTTTGCAGGGGCAGAGGAAGGGTGAGGCCAGGGCCGGGCTGACCCACCAGGATACCAGTGGCCGGAAGAGGCTTTCAATTCCGTTCGCAGCCGCTCAGCCTCTTCCGGCCGCCAGGTTCTAATGGCCGTGCCTCAGCTCTTTGTCCACCCGTTTTAATACGTGGGATGAAGTGCTGAGGCACGGCCATTGGGCGGCGCAGTAATTTCATGAACGGCCTCCACCCGCTGCCCCCACCAGACATCAGGAAGCAGTGTGGGGGGGGGTGTAGTTATATATAAGGCTTTTCTGGAGGCAGAGTGCCCCATGATATGCCTTTTAACCCCTCCCTATATGCCAGAGCTTAATCAAGTCATCGATAAAAAAGATCAGCAGATCTGTCATTATTTTGATTTCTCCAAGCAAGGTTTTCATTCACAAATACAACTTCCCGCAACAAAGAGAAAGAATGGATTGTGTTTGATAGAGAATGCGAATATTTACGATTGGCCTGCTAGCACACTTTACCCAGAAGCTGATGACAAGTTACCTATTATGTAGAATCTACCCAGGACCTGTTCCTATAAGCTACCAGTACATAAAAGGAAACTGTAGGCATTAATTTAAGCAAGGTCTGACAATATTTGGTTACACAATTATTACAAATATTTCAGTTTAATAATACATTTGAACTGTGCAAACTTATTCAAGTACGGTAAATTACAGAAATTGTGAGCTCCATGCAAATCTTGTATCCTGAACATTTATTTTTCAAGTTGGTATTAGTACAGAGTAAAAGCCTCCAAACACTGTACCCTATTGCAGTGGGTGTCCACATTGATTAAAGGACCAAAGCAAAACAAAAAATTGTCACTCTTGTTTTCTATGGTCTCTCTACCACTGCTATGTTTTAATCTTAGGCTCTTTCTACTATGGCTAGCATTTACTGTATTGTGAAGGCCTTCTCTAGCTCTGTTTCCAATACTGTACATTGTTACTACAGAAACTGTTTCCTCTGCTTACATAGTAAATGCAGTTTACCAGTTTTCACAAGTGAACCAAAGAAAATGACCATCTGTTAATGGTGTGTGATCTAGATCGTAACTGTATTTACCTTTCCAGTTAACACATTTGTTAGATAATGGCTTTTGGGGAATATCAGTAAACGTGATTTGTAGTTGTTCATAATTAGAAATTTCACATAAACCAAACAGCAGTTGCATTTACATAATCCAATTTTGTGTATACATATATTATACACACACACCTTATACAAACCACAAAACTGCTTGTATAAACCATACTGTTTACAATTTACTTTGCAAAAAAGGACAGTCTAAATGAACACAAAGCTGCATTTTACAATCACTGGGGTTTAAGGGTAACTGCAGGTTCTCATCATTGATGTCACTTTACATTATGAAGGGCCAACCTCAGTGATCATCTCATTAAAAAAAGAAAAGGGGGGAAAAAAGCTTAAATCTGAGGTTTCCTGACAGTCGTCTGACTGAACAGTGCATTATGCATGGCCAGCTCAGCCATTCCTGAAGAGGAATTTGCCAGAAGTGACCCTTCATACTGCAAAGTACCCTGTCGTGTACCACTTTAGCTATTAAACTCCACTGTCTAAATACTACATTATACCAATCACTGAATTTCTGCCATTTTATTTTCCCAGAGCAAAAGTGAAAATTGCAAATTCCACTTAACATTCACATTCTAAATCCCATTTTTTATCTACGTAACCTTTTATGAACAGCTGCATAGATGGTGACATTCCATATAGCCAATTCATGACACTTTGCCAAGGTCACAGAAATATTTGACTGCTTCCAACATATTCCTACTGTAGCTCTCTGAACTGGATAATTGTTCCACAATAAAAGAAAATAAAAATGAAAAAGAAACTTTGGCGTCATACAAAAAAGTACTGTACAAAATGTTCACATTTTCTCATTAGGTTGTTAGATATGCTGGTTGTGCAAGTGTTATTGTCCTCACATCAGCTACAGCATTTCACAAACAAATGAACTTTGAACCAGGGAGCCAACTCTGGTGAAATTTGGATCACCGGATATTTGTATGCAGTAATTCTTTAACGGCACTATTATCTTTCCTTGTGAACAGAAAACATCTGACAAAAATAAAAATAAAGTAACAACCAGATTTAATAAATTAATATACATTTGTTTGTTTTAAGATTTACAATTAAGATTTTCCATATGACTCTGCATTAGGTGTTTGTTTTTTTGTCATTGTCCGGCACCAGGTCCCCACATGTTCATGAATACATAGACGAGACTGTGCCACCAATAGCAAATCATTTTAAGTATCTGAGCTGACCACTCTCTGAAGTTATAGTGAGATAACAGACATTGTCTGTGAATTGCCCAGACAGAGGAAAAGAGAACTAGCTGTCTATGAAAAAGGGACAAGATGGTGATTAGGAGTTAATTCAAGAAACATCGAGTCTATTCCATTGTTTGAGAAGGATGTGACGATGTGTTCGATTTGCCGGATTTGCGTTCATAATTTACGAGTCGTTGTCCGACAAGGTACCTGGAAGTTTAAAAGCAAAACAAAAAATGAGGAAAACAAATATATACCACTGTTGAGCTATAGTAACATTTTGGGGCAAATGCAAGCTAAAGCACAATATACAGTTCAAATGAATGGTTCAATTTAGCTTTCTTATGTTACCTGTGGTATGTTATAAGCAGATAAGGTTCTAAAAGCAAACTGTTGCTTTTGAAGAAAATGTTGTATATACATATAGTAGATAATCTATAAAGCAATGAATAAGAAAAAAATAAGGAGCCAATATATTTTCTCACTTGTCGTTCTTGATGTGTTCATACAGGCGCTTAAATTGGCGTATCTGAAAGGAGAGGATACCCATCAAAATTACCACCATTAACAAAAATGGATAAATGCGGCGCTGCACAAGATTCTGCATTTCGGGTGTGACTCCTGTAACACAAAAAAATAATAAATATTAAAAGCAACATCAAAACAGGTGATAAAGCAGTTTTGTGTTCTTGTATAAAGAGGGCAAGCACCATAGACCTTGTAAAGGTAGACTTACCAATTAATGGTACAATGCCAGCTGCTATTATGTATGGTATACACAGTGACAGTAACAGAACAGAGATGACTGGAGCCGCCAATTTTCGAATTATAAAGTGAAGATCAATATTGCGTATTCCATTTGCATAAACCTAAAAGAAAAAACGTTTACTTACTACTGACCAAGAAGATGCATCTTTAATGTTATTTTAAATATGTTACTATTGACGCAATATGATCTGGTGGGGAACCAGTACTTCCGGACAATTTAGGAGGCTGAATAGAACCTGTTTACCTGAAGTAAAAGTGTGCAACTGGCCAGATTCAACTTGCCCAGCAACCACTTATTCAGAATATATATATATATATATATATATATATATATATATATATATATATATTTATATAATATATATAATATATATATATATATATATATATCCCCCCCAACAAATGCATATGGCAGTGCCAAATTGCTGATGAAATAATCTTTTCAAGCAATCCTGTATCACCAATTGCTTAGCCGTTTCTTTCAGATCCATTTACTTTCAAAGTTACTCTTTGCTTTAATCTGCAGCGAAGAGGTACATTTTTAATAAAGGCACGCAAAGAAGACCATCATGTCGTAACCAAGCGTTGGAAACGCTGTTAAACTTTTTTTTTTTAACGTAAACCTATACAGAGCCTCTTCGTACAATTGAAATAATTTTTCCTGTTTCTTGTAAAATAAAAAAAAAATTAAAAAATATATATATATATATATTAAAATATTTAATAGAAGCGTGGGGTTTTTTGTTTTTTTATAAGGTTGTGTGGGAGGGGTCATTTTCGGCCATGTTAATTCAGAATTTTCATTTTCGGTGATTCCTAGGGAGGACACCTGTTACCGTTTGCTTTTTTTACTTGCCTGTTCAATTACGGTTTTCAGCCACCACTGAGGACCCATCAGTGTTATAGCAGCAATTATTTTGGCATGTAGCACTCCAAGAGCCCAATCCTGAACAAGAAAGCATAAACATTACTCAATAGTTAAGTAAACATTTCGTTGTAGATCACAAGAGTGCTGCACATTTAAATGAATGATTTTTGAATATATTGAAAAGATGAATGCATAGCTCACCAGCTATGATGGAACATCTTTCAAAACAATCAGATGGGGCCACCACATATCTAAAATTAGCAGTGAGGTTATATCTTGGACCTTCCCAGAGTAGGCTACCTGGAGCTCCCGTTCTTATAGGGGAGTAGCTTCATGCTTCTATTTGGCAGGCAGGGCTGCCCCCCCCAGCCTGGTACATAAAAACACCCAAAGTACCAGAGATGCAGCGTTTCACTCAGAAAGCACCCAGGTATTTGTACAGGCAGTGCTACACATACATAAAAGCGGCAGCTAAGCAGCCACTTAATCCACATAGACGACAGAGCTGGGAATGAACAGCAAAATCTCAAAACAAAAAGTATTTACCTGCCACGGATAAAACAATGGTGTTTGGTCCAGAGGGACCCGAAGAGGAGCAACGATTACCAGTTCGAACAACAGTCCAAGCAAAAGTGGAATAACACCAGCCAAAAGAAAAGCAACAATCAATGTCTTCATTATCTAGTATGGACAGAAAAAGACATTTTATGAATATATGTGACATGAAATTCTTTCAGTGGCATGACATTATTCATGCAGCTCAAGATCTCACAGCAAAAAAATGATCACTGCAGTTTTTAACAAGCATTCAAGAAATTAGCTTTGTTTTTTACCTCCATAGGACTCACCATGAGGGACCATTCTTTCACTTTCAATAAAATAACTTGACGACCCTGTGGCATCCACGCCACCAGTACAGTTACAGCCCGAATGGTGAGCCAACATACATAGAGACCACAGGCAGCTGTGTATAGTTCGTGAATTTTTGCTGTGCCAGTCCAAAAAGACATCAACCATCGACCAGCAAACACTAAACAAGACACAAAACAAGAATTTTGTATTGAATACAAGGAAATATAACACACCTCAGGTATAAGTATTGAGGATTCCAACACACTACTTGGCCATATAGTGTATTGCCTGCCAACAATCAAGACACAAAGGAACATCACACTTAAACCTTCTTGTTCTCTGGCAATTATAGTAAACATTGAGTGATACAGTAACTCAATACAAGCAAACCATAAAGTAAGACTAACATTCTTAAGCTAGCAATCGGGGTATAAGCTTTCTTCCTAAGGTTAAAGGAAATTTACAAATCACACTTACCTGGTAATGTAAGGCAGATAAGACTAGCAATCAATAGTGTTATACACATAAGGATTATTAAGAAAAAAATCTGAAAGACAAAAATGGAATAGTGTTGCCAACAAAATCTGTTAAAAGCCTAAGCCCCCCATCTATCATGAAGTTGAAGTAACTAACAAAATAAGACCACATGATTGAGGACAATATAGATAGTGAAATAATATGAAGATTTTGTGCCTGTCTAATAAAACTTACCCTGAGAGGAAATTTGACAGGCCTTCGGTATGGCTGAAACCCTACAGGCCCTCCTTGTTGGAGTATGGCTTGGTGGGCTGCATGAAGGCCCTCCCCAACAACTGGTGCAGCATTGTTATTCCGAGCATGTGGGTTGTTGTTGGCAGCTTGTTGGTTAGCATTGTTATCATTTTCTTCTTGATCTCCAAGAAGGTACGAATGTAAATCCCTGAAACAAGTGGAAGGAAACATTAACAGCAACGTCTACTAATGTTACTTTAACAACTCTTTTTTCAAGATGACTGGATGTCAACGTCAAGTGTTTTCTTTCTGCTGCCTGTATATCTTATTGATATGTATGGAATGCACTAATTTTCACACCACCACTCAGCTTTACAAATAATGCTTATACCATAATACCCATGGAGAGTTTTGCCCTAGAGGCTCCACCTGATCACACCTGTCTGTTATTGGCAATAGAGAGATCATGAGATGGTCAGCAAAAACAGTGATATTGATATTATAAAAAGCTTACTTACAGTATGTAACCTGCTGTCACAGTCCATGCACGGACAAGACCCTTCAGCCACTGTCTTGTGTGGCCTTGTTCCAGTAAGGCAGGAAGTACTACCTGCAGCAACAGGAGCTCCAAAGACAGTTCGCTCACTGGAGCATCACTACATGGAAACAGTAACAAAATATAAGAATTATAAAGGAACACTCGAGTAAACTGAATAATGCTGAAAGTATTTCCCCACAGCAATTACGTTTTTAACCACTACGTAGAGCAATTAGAAGTTCACTGGTGGTATATTCCAGAACGTCCTTATTTTTGGCCAGAGATATTATTCCTTAAGAGGCTGGCCAAATTTCACATTTTTCTAAAGGTTATATTGACAACCTTATAAACAGCTTACATTTTACATAATGAGATGCATATTTGTTGCAAGTTAAGCTACTGATATACACCTCGTCTAAGGCAAACTTGCGACGGGCCTTAAATATGATGTCTAAATTGCCCCAAACCCCCCCCCCAAAAAAAAAAACCTATAAAATATATTTGTCCCCATATTTGCTAGTATCTGTCAGGCCAAGTAATGAAATCTACATTTAGATCAAATATGTTGTTTTATACATACATAGATAGTACATACTACTTATAGGGGAATTGTGTCATGTCAAGGTCTGGGGTCAGCAAGGAACCAGCATAATTGTCATTATGGAAACCAGAATTTAAACCAGGAACAGACTGGGATGTAAAGTGTGCCCTACTACTTTAAAGACATACTTAAAAGTACAAACGTGACTCACCTGTATAGCATGACATTGTATGGTAAAAAAGCTGGCAGCATATTCTTAATAATACGAATCGGAAGCCAAAGCATCAGCAGTACAATTGAGCCAAAGACAATCTAAAAATAAATTAAAAAAAAAAAAAAAAAAGACGTTAAATAAGATTCATTTTATACAAATCATTTTTTTACTTTGTTTATATAATACCTTTACATTAGTCTGATAAAAATAAAAGCTTGAGTTTTGGGTTGTTTTTTTTAAAGTAATTACCACTGATAAAATAAATCTCCTGAGATGTCGATAAATTGGCAGGTGAATCATTTCCTGAACGGGATTAAAATCTGGATCGTTCAAATTCCTCAGAAACCACAGAACCCCAGGTCTCAGGACCTACAATAAACAATAATAATGCGTCAAACACCTGGGGTGATGACGGCAACACAAGCCACAGAAAGGTGAAAAGATTTAAAATGTGTCACACTAGCAATGCATCATATAACTTAATTCTCCACATTTTGCCTCTGAACAAGTCCTATCCCGCATCTTTTTGTTGCAGAGCTGGAATCGACCCTGCCATATGCCTCTTCTCACCTGAGCCATCAGCCAACCAACAGCAACAACCTTCATATTTGTTCACATTATGGCAGAGGTCACTGGGCAGCAAGCATTGTCATACCCAACTCAAGTGCTCTATACCAGCCTGAAGCAATTTATGCTTGAAATAATGAGCAACATCTAGCTGCTACCATTTGAATACATAAGATGCAATGGTACGGCAATGGTACGGTGCAAGCTGAAAAACAGAACTAAAATAATCTAAAAACTGCATTTCCACTTATAAATCACATTTGGAAAGTAGCAACATAGTAAAGTATCTATACAATACAAAATTCCACTCTGTAATTGAAAAATGCACGACTATAAAATCGATGAAAATATCTACTTACAGAAAAAGCCTAAAGATACTTCAAAATAGGTTTTTACTTCTGCTGTTATTTACCTCTCTTAATAGCAGTATGAAAGATGCAAAATAAAATACGTAAACCATTCCCACAAGCCAATGCAGAAACATAGTGGTGCCAGGCGCAGACTGAAAGCTTAGTTCCCTGTCTTTCAATGTGGCGTCAAACATTTCCTGAAATAGAGAAATACATAGATCTATTAAAATACTCTGAATTGCAACAAATCTACATGTAATTATAAGGCACGTGCTACCACAGACATAGTGGACACAAAAAATCTTTTGTAAAAAAACAAACATTTTTATTTGAGGGTACCAAGCAACCTTGGATGAGTGTATGAAGGTTTTTCCCCCTTGACTGCATTTTCAGCTGTAGAAAAACCGACATACAATCGCCCATGGACAAGTACGGGTTGAGACACATATTTCAGCCTTACTTAAAGTCTGACCCTGACTTTGGTTTATGCTCATTGCAAAACATAAACGTACTGGAAATTGCCTTTGTTTGAAAATGAAAGGAAAATCTGACGATACCAAATCGACATGGTAACCATGCTTTTGTACACAACAGTGTTGATAGCCAAAGGTTCTGTATTAATAAGATCACCTGACATTTGCAACAATGCACGTTACGTACTTACAACCAAATATTTTTTAACCTATCCGGCTAATGGCGGTATAACACAGGTAAAAGCGGCTCAACCACGTAAAAGTCACTGAAGCCATTAATAACATTACAATGCGATGACTGTCACTCAGTTAACAAGTCAGTCTTATTATGAGAGTATATGTATATTTATACACACACACAATCTGAAATATAATGAATATAAAATATTACGTCTTATCTAACTAATACAGGTGGGAGGACAGCGATTCTAAATGGACATTGAATTCGCATATTCTCCATAAATATGCCCTAAGTAAATAGATTTTTATCTGCACACCAAGGGATACTTACCAATGAACAAATATCCAGCCACCATCCACAAATCAGAGGAAATACACCAATTTCTACAACCACTAATAAAGATACCTGAGAACAAACAAAATTCGATTTAAGCATTAAAACAATTAATGGGATATGTTTTCATGTATAAATTACAAGGAAGTACATGTCACTTAGAATGTCAATGGTAACCCTGCAACATGAACTAGAATGAGCTGAAACCCTCAAGAAAACAAATTAGCTTATTTTACATAAAATTTTACCTTAACAACAATGTAGCAGATGCCCAATAAACGCCTGGAACGCTGAAATTTAACGAAAGCTGCCAGACCCTGGAATATTTGTATAAGGATAATATGTATTTAATCAAAATACATTCAGAACAGAATTCAAGTCAGTTTACTAACGTCTAAACATAAGAAGGTCTATGCATTTTTCAATATTCTAAAAAGAAAATATTGAAATGTGGCAGTGGATCTCTTAAAAACTATATTACAATAGGAGAGCGTAACATGCAAAACAATCGCTCTTTGCAGGTTTTTAACGTTTTCTCATGAACCAGCACTAAATATATCTGGTATAACGGTGATTAACCTGTTCCCCACTCTTCACTTTCAAGGTGAAAAAAAATAAATGCTTAATATTCTCTGTAATATCCTTTACAGACTAGTTTACATCTCTAAGTTATACGATTTTCCAGGTAAAACAGTAAAAAGAAAAGGATACATGGCATACAATTAAAGTGACTGCTAGTAGAACGTAACCAACTATCGTTGTTATAAGACCTTCAAAATGAGATGCTCGTACCTGCAAAAAAATTAAAAAAAACCCAAATGTGTTATTTTCACAGTAAAACAATACATGCAAACTTTTAAATAAGCATTCAATAAAATGAAATTGTATAATAAAATGATTTTTATTGCAATATTAATACAGTATATGTATTTGGTTTTTAATTTAAAGTATTTTAGACTACTATTAGAAACAATCATTTATTGGAGAATAGTATGCATAAATTCTTTGATAAGATGCGGCTTCAAAGAACTGGTACATGTTGTATTAATCTAGTGCTAGTGATGTATAGGATATGTGGCTGGCCAAATGGGCACAGGAGATGTATACAAGATGGCACTCTGAGGGCTCTCCCTTTTGGGCCTATCCACATCCTTCTCCTTACCCGACCTTTAGAAGTCCTGAGTTTATACTTAAAAATAGAGGGTATGACTGGGGAAGAGAGAAGACTGCATGTTAGAAGTTTTTCTGCATATTGGCAGGTTGATCAATAGGATCGTCTGCCAGCATGCAGACACTTTCAAAAATAAAATGGCCTTCAGGGTCCACTAAACGGAAAATTGTTGCGGCACTTAAAGGGTTAAATGTATGCCACTATATCAGTGAAAGCAGCAAGAATGGACTGAGTAAACAAATCTATTCCATGGTTAGTATTTACATGGTGACATCCCTCAGTATCCTTTTTATTCTATATTCTATTTCCTTCTACCAAAACAAAGTACTTAACGGCAAAAGAGGCCTTATTCGCCATATTTATGTGATTACATACAAAAGGAAACCACAGAAAAATACAATATATACAAAATAAGTATATGAAAAATGCATTTAATGAAACTTAAATTTCCTTCAAGAAACCTCCTATTCAACTGACTAAATACGATACTTAAGTTCCTGGAATAGCGTTTAGTGTTTACGACTCACACTTACATAATCTTCAAATCCCAGACCAACAACAGAGAAGTGGCCGATGTGGTATGGACAAAACGCTGTAAAAAATAAATAAATAATGGAATTAACTAATAGGCAAAGCGGCAGTATGTGAATAAAATTTGAATATATTTGTTTATGCGAGACATCAAGCTTGTTGACATGACAATTACCAATAAAAACATAACTAGCAACCGTTAATAAACCATGGTACTATTAAAAAGGTACTAAGGTACTTAAGATAGACTAAAGAATGTAAGCCTACAGTTTTATGAAGTAGGCCACTCCATGGTCATTTATGTTAAAATGCATTAACCAGGCTATGGTTTATACAGGATTTAAAACATTCTTTTTTATACCTACCAAAAACAAGAATGAACAGTGTATTTAGTGATACCACCCAGAAAACATGCTCCTAAATATAAGAAAAAAATGTGTTTACTGTCATTTATAATTAAACATTATTCAATGCTTATTTGTAAAATTGCAACATTATATTATATTTAAAATTTTACAGTGTTACACCACAAATTGGAACACACAATACAACAAACCAAGAGGAGAAGTTAAATTGTTGGTGGTAAACAGTATTTAACTGCCTAGAACTTTTCAATGCCATACACTTAAGAAATACAATCTTTGCAATTAATCACTAAAATGGATTATAATGGTAGGACTTGATATGAAAACCTTCACTCCAAAGCAGAGAAGCCTGAAGCACGTGACTGCATGCAAAGAGACATCAATATAGTCACGGGTTCTTGGATAACCGAAAAAACTATTCTTCAATAGACAAGATTATATAAATAATTGGCAGGTGAATCATTATATTAATATGAAGGGTTCACCAATTATGGTTTGTGTTTGGGGGGGGATACAAGTGTAAATCCTGTTAGTTTTTATTATTATTGGGAATAGTCTACATGTCTGTTTTCTAATATATGCAACAGGATAAGCAGCACCACTAAATAAAATGATATGTTCTGTTATAAATTGGTCAGATGTTGCCAAGATTCTGAAATCTCAATGGGACAAATATCCTCTCAAAATATAGTTTGCTAGCAGGATCTCCTGTAGTATTTCCCTGGATGCGGTTCCATCCATTTTAATTTACGGTAAATTTTAACAAAATACATGTGCCCTGGTAATAGACATCATCCCCGCAGCATGATGCTGCCAGCACCATACTCCACAGAAAGGATGGTATATTTAGGGGACCATTGGTGGTGTAGCATCACACAAAGCAGTTGTTTAGATCAGATGTGACCTCAAAACTTTTTCCTACACTGCAGCTGGGGCACTCATGCTTGCTGAAATAGGCCAGACATACTTTCATGTCAGTGCTTCTTTCATGCCAAAATACATGTGACCCTTCTTTCATGACCGGTGCACCATTAGTCCTCTCTCAGTCACCGACTCTCCAACTCCTTCCAAGTGATTGTTGGCCTTTCTGTAGCTTCACTCACAAGTTTCCTTCTATTTTGAGTGCCGAGTTTCGAATAAAAGCCTTTCTTGGTGGACAAAAGGTATGATGCAGCTTCCACTTCCTTAATTAGTGGTTCAACTGTGCCAATTTGGATATCAAAACATTTAAATATTATTCTGTAATCCTTTCCTACGCATTTATTACCTTTTCATCTCTAACTGAACACTCCTTGGTTTTTGAGCTCTCCTGTGAGATTTTAAATCTCAAATTTGACTGTAATCAAGTCATTTTGACCTTGTTTATTTTTTTCCAACAAAAATACAATTTTGAGTTTAGTATTTTAAAATAACCATCAGTAATTAAGTAATAAGAATTGTTGGTGTGATTATATATATATATATATATTATATATAATTATATATATATATATATATATAGACACACACACTGACAAGGTATTCCTACCATACATATAATGGACAATTGAACTGTCCTGCTTCTTGCAGACAATTGTAAAGGACAGATGAATACATCTTTGACCTTAATAATGTATATATTAATAATACAACTGTAAAGATGCATAGCATTCCACAGTTTGTCACAGTGCACAGACATATAAAACATATATTGTTAGATTTATACAGCAGGTAACAGATCTATCGTCAGATTATCTAGCTATGATTAATATACTATTAATATACTGCACCATATAAAAAATAAATAGTAGTTCCCCAAGCACATGATGAAATAAAATAAGAAGTCACCACACTATAAAAGGGAGAGAGAAAAATTACTTACCAGAAAAACCAAAGATCCATCAAGCCCCAGCATCTATAGTGAATTAAAAAAATATATATATTTTTAGGAGGATTGCTAAACATAAATGGGGGCTTTCTGCAGTTTTTTCTAGGCTATAAATGAATGCAAAACGGCAAAGGGTGAGTGAAAGCTGGGGGGGGGTATTGCCAAATTTGGCAGAAACATGTGAAAACTGACCTAGTAAAATACCCTGAAGTTAGAGCCCATCATGTTAAATGGGGGGATGGGGTAGATGAGGAAAAAAAATGAATTAACAACAGGTTTATATTTGGACAAAGTAGACATAAATCCTAGACATAAAGGGTAGTTTCCAAAACAGAGCAAGTTAATGAATATATCATTATTTGGTTGTTGGCTATATTTTACCATTGGCTGTGTGTACAATTTCTAAACAAGTAAAACTGAACATTTTTTATCATTTATTTTTTTTCATACAAAATAATGTCTTACTTTTATGAAAGCTCTACTTGTGCTGAAAAGAAAATCTAAGATTTGTGTGGGTACACTAATTGAGAAGAAAAATTACATTTGAACAGAGACATGTCAAAAAAGGCCTGGTAGTTAAGGGGGTAAAATAAACTCACCCGTTCCCAGGTAAGTTCCTCTGCAGCTCTATCCCATTCTAATGCATTCCAATTCATATCATCTGCACGTGTAAAATGTTAATTTCTGTTAAAATTTCAAACAAACTATCTACAAGCATATTACGCAGATTATACTTAACAGGTAAAAATAAAAATATGTCAAAATAAAAGGGCTCTACGAATATTAGTTCCCTTACTCGTACAATGCCTAATGGAAACATTTAATGGCCCATCTAATCTGCGCATTTTGAATTATGTAAAGACGTTGTTAAATCCACGCACGGTTTTGTCAGGTTGCAACGCAAAATTCCCTCACTGAATTAGCTTCATCTATGGGAGGCCATATCACTTATCCACCACACTCATAAGTAATATTTATATTACCTCTAAGCCTCTCAGGGTTACTTTTTTTTTTTTACATTTATCAACATTAGATTGCAGCTGCCACACTTGCGACCATTCTTCTACTTAAATCATCTGGCTCGTTCCACTAGGAACGTCTACCCTGCTGCAGACCTTTGTATCATCTGTAAAAATGTACACCATACCTTTTTGCCACAACGCCATGATGATATGATATGCCCCAATACTGATCCCCGAGGCACCTCACTAGTAACAAGGCAATCTCCTAACCATATAGCATTAACAACAACATTCTGTCTTCTGTAAACCACTTCCTTATCCAATCAACCATTAACATCTAACCCCAAAACAGTGTAATGTATTTATATCCATGTATCTAGCTCTGCAAAAAAACGGAACAGAAGTATTTATTAAGGAAGTCAGCTAGATCTTTATCCTCAGTCATATAACTCATTATTTTAACAGAGGCTACTGCATGCTACAATCATTTAAGAGATCTAACCTAAACAGCACAGAAAGTAACCAGTTTTGTGAAAATAAGCCCACAAGATTACATAACTTTTTTTAGACACACTGCATTGACTTTCCCCTGTCCATCATTACTCTGTAGGCCTGTTCGTTAATATCATGTTTGTGTACGTGCTCGGCAAATATGTGCCAAACTGGCATACAGACAACTGTGGAAAGTAAATTATGCATTTACACATATGCCCTTTCCTGTTTTATGTTTTGCTATGTGGGGTAGGATGAACAAGGGCACGGCCAAGTAAATTTGACTCACTAATGCCTACAAAAATATGATGTTTTCATTCCTATGTATTGTAGTTGATGGTTAAAAACCTAAAAAGCAACAGAAAAAAACTTAAGGGTCTCTACATAACTTCTGACTTAACAACCATGATGTATTACCTTGAGCTCCATTGTTTGCATCAGCAACATCTTCCATAACTGCATCATCTTCATCATCATTTTCTTCCTCTTCTTCTTCAGCTTGCTCCTCTTGAATTTCAGGGTTTTCTCCAACAACAGCATTGTCTCCTGGGGGGTTGGCAGGTTGCTCAAGAGCCACATTTTCAGCAGCAACATTTCCAGGTGCTGGTACCTGAAAAGATTACTATTTCAGGTAAACATCACAAGAACAATGTCTGAAAACCAGAAACTATGCATGTTCTTTTGCATGTTGCCACTTCAACAAGTTTAAAGAAAACAAGCATATAAAACGGAAATCAACATCTTCATGAAAGCAAGCAGAGTAAAAGCAAGCCTGGCGGGCTGTGACGGCATCGGTCCCTTACTGCCACTCATGTAACACATTTAGTCAATTGGTATTCGGGCACTAGATGGATACATGCAATGTATTGCTTTAACACTATAATCTCTCTAAATACTACATATTGTGACCGATAATAAAAGAAGTCGTTGATAAGGTCATTCAAATACATACAATAATATACCGCTTGCAAGCAGACAATGCATGGGGTTAATTACTAAATATGCTTTAAATTCTACAGGCTCGGGTTGATAGAGAAATTGAAGATTTACATAACTTCTGGCGCTTCAAATAGCGACTATTCTCTCATTGAAACAAAACTGTTAAACCTTATTTTTAAAAAATAATCAGAAATGACTCAGTGTGTTGAGGATTTACTAATGATTCGACTTTTACCTCATTCTGCTGTCCTACACCATTAAGAGGTTGTGCTTGATTCTGCTCCAGCCACTGGGGTGCTCCTCCATGAACTATTTGTTCTCTTAACCACACGAGACTTATAAATGCACAGAGAGTGCACGTGACAACAAAACAGCCTTGCAAGCAGTCAGCCAGTAAATTATCCCTGAAAGAAAAAAGTAAATTAGGAAGATGTCCTCTAATTGAAATGGAACAAATGCAAAAACGATGAGGGACACGATGCTACAGTTACATAACTTATACTTACGTAGACAGCATATCTAAGGGCAACGTCAGAAGAGAGCTCACAGAGCCAGTAAACAAGCACTTATAGATACGACCTAAAGAGAGGGGGGAAGAAAAGGGAACATGTCTCCATTGTTCTACAGTTTAGAATTATTTTTAAAATGCTTCCCTGTACGTGAAAACAAAACACCAAGCACCTGCAACCTCAACCATACCAATTGTCTAACACGGGAAACAGCCAAAGCATTAGTGGGATGGGATACAGTCAAAATTAAGAGACTGCCCTTTTGCTTCTAGTAGTCACTAGAAAATGTACGTGGTGGGATTTAGAGCGTGACACTGAAAGTGAATAATAGTAATAATCCATTTTGTAAGTGTGGACTGATGGAGAACACAGCGAGAAAAAGGGGAGTTGTGTTATTTATTTTTTTTAAATGTACCGGTGTACCTTAAAACAAAACACCAAGCACCTGCCAACATCAATCGTACCGTACTAAACAGACTTCTGTTTCTCCTAAGTACATCATGTTAAATTTCAGCACAATAATTAATAACAGTCCAATAATAAACATTTGCACCTCGCTGGGGTACAAAATTAACCAAAGTTAATACCAAACGGTACAAAAGATGGCTCAAAACCTGAAGCCTAACAACCGATACTTACATGCCGTAAGGGGCACAACTCCCAACCACGCAAAGGCCACAAGTGTGTAATGAAACCAGTATCTGATTGCCGTGCCAATACTTGTGATCAATCCAGCACAGATGTCCTGGATTGGAAGCCGCGATGGCATATCTGGGGAATAAACTTCAACAGAAAAAGAAATTCAGTAAACTACTATGTCAGCCGGAAAAAAATTACAATGTATTTTGTGACCTCTAACATAGCTAGAAGTATGTTGTGTATGTTTATCGCGCGAAGGGAAGGTCACAGTAAATGAATCACAAATGTTATAAAATAAACAAACTACCAGAAAGTCTGGTTTACTGTATCAAAGCTAAACATGAATATCTTTATCCAGCTTCCAAAAAATGTGGTCTGCAACATGAATCTGAATGTTTTTATTTTTTATATAAATATACCCAGGGTTAAACAAGTACTAGTATCCAGATCTCATTGACAAGAATGTACAGCTCTCTAGTGATTTGCACAGCACAATAATGCAGCCGCCGGGATACGATGGCATATCTTAGCGCACAGCATTTTGAGGCTATGCAAAGGGATCCACTATCCCTTGGGGGTCTGTGCCTATAAAGAAGTTAAAGGCTAACAGTGCCTAGGGTAACAGATTAATGATCCCCTTTAGGAATCCTTGCCATGAGTGCCGATCGCTAGGATTCACAAATATGGCAATTTTGGTCCAAAAGAAGTCTTTAGCTAAAAGTGATTACATAATTTTTCTATGTTGACTTAAAAAACACACAGGGAAAAAGTGGCATAAGATTCCGGGACCTCAGATTTCTTTCATCAGAAGACTAGAGCCCTAATGTCTTGAAAGCTTATGTGACTGCACATCGTTTTCTATACTGGCTCAATGAAATATATCAGCTAAACGTTACATCATTGGTGAATCACAGGACTACTAATGACTGCAAGGCAGTCTCCTGCACCAGGAATCAGCTGGCTTCACCATGGAATATCATTACAGGTGAGAAGGGATAACACTTGGAATAAACAATTACACAAACAAGGCATTAACAAAAATATAAAAAAAAATACTTAAAAACTTACTTGGAGTAAAAGCAAATCTGTGTTTGCATAATTCACAGTATTCTTTTCTGCTATGTTTAAGCCACTGAACTAAGCTGCAATACAAAAGGTCACAAACATTAGCACACACATTCACAAAAAGCTTGCATACACTCAAACATGCAGTAGAATACACATAAACCCATTTTGACACTTGTGTTATTTAGTATATAAAAGTCATTCAGAAATGATGGGCATGTGAATATACCAGTGAGAGTTCCAGTGCTGCTGAGAAATTAATTTGGAGCTTCATTATGTGTGTTTATTCGTAAACCAAATTACAAAAGCAAAGTGCAGATCAGTGTTCAAAATATATGCAATTCCAAGTGAATATAGGTTTACAGATGTGACAGATCACAAAACATAATCACAGTTATTCTAGGCAATTCTGCAACTTACCACTCCTGATGAATAAATTTAATACTGCCAGTGCAAACGCACGGATGATAAAGTGGTTTCTCGGGGGTCCCTTCTGACCGGCACACTCTGCATATATCTTCTGGGCAAAAGCAGATAGGTTATAAGACAGCGTCTTTTTGTAGTAAACAGAAAAGGATTACACATTATTAACACAAAAAGGTATTAGAGGAAAAAGTGGGGCCCCACAGCAGCAACAGTAGTTTCAATATAGTTACTGCCACAGTTTGTGCCAACAAATATGTGAAAGAATAGCAGCATAAATGTAACAATTACAAAACGTGTTGAGTGGGATTCGCAAGTTACAAGATACAATTAGAATACAATTGCCAAGGAGATTCGAAAAAGAACTGTATCAAAAAGCTGCAATATCACATCATCTGTCAATCATATTGACACAGTTTTCTTTTCATAACCTTAAAATGTTTGGAAGCACCCACACAAAGCACTATACAGAAATCAAAGGAGAGAACGAGTGTTAGAGAAGAACTTGACCCACAAATACAGTGTAGGTCCAGGCTATCCACATCCCTTAGCAGGAAGCGCACATATCTAGTAAATACCAAGGAAATTATGGTAATCAAGCCAATAGTACCAGGTGGTTGTAAACCAGGTAAAAACTAAACTGTTTTTGCAATTTTGACCAGATGTTTGTCAAGCCCAGATCCCCTTTTCCATTACATGATGGAAGTTATAAATAATTTTGTTCAAGAAAAGCAGGTTCTTTTAAAGCCACAGAAATACACAAAACAATTATTAGTGAAAAATAAAAAACATATACTAAAATAGAAAAAAAGTTTTACAAATTAATACTGTTGGCGTAAGGTGGTTGGGGTACTGATTATTTTAATATTTCTTTGCTTACGGTAGAAGGGCTAAGATGGCACATTCTTTAAGTAGAAAAAATTATTTTCCTTAATTTTATTATTTTCTTCTTCTTTTTCTTTTAGAGCTGTTCGAGATCCTTTTTGGGGATCTCATATATTTTTTATGCCAGTGATGTCATGGTGACATTACTGTGCTCACTATCAATATTTATTTATCTTATTCATATTTCATATGCCCACAGTACTTGATTAGATTGGTGTTTAACACGCTGTTATATTGAGATTAAGAAAAAGAACGTTCATATCCTGAACTGATGAGCAAGAAAATCAATCTTCTCCCATCATAAGCAGTGTAAAAAGCTGAACCGTGAAAGGGGGAAAAACTGCCATTATTCAGATTCAATTGGTTTACAACATGAGCCTATTACTTTACATAAAAAACAACAACAAAACTGTTCAAATGTCTATTTTAATCGTTATCAAATGAATTCTACCTTATCCAAAAATCATAACCCAACATGAGTAGGATGGCAAGTCCATTTAACTAAACATTTGATTAGCCTCTATCTTTTGTCACTTTCCCCAAGGTGTACATACAAAAGGATATTCAATCCATGCATTCAAAAGCTTAGCATACTATTTGATATTCAGTTACATAATAGAATTGGCATACAATCAATAATAGGCAGGGTTTCACTATATCTGTTTTTTCCTAAATAAGGTTATATAAGCAGCATTGCTGAAAATTAGTGAGTAAGCCACAGCATTGCGGGAACAATGTTTTTTCTGTTTTCAGACTTTACTCATTTTTTTTGAACGCCAATTACTGAAGAACGAAGCACATGCAAGTTAGACTCCAAATTATAGTAGTAAAATGGGAAAAAAGACTGATCCTTTAATTTGTGTACTTATGTATACATTGTTGCTAAAAATGCACTAAGTCTGGTGCAAAGTGTCTGATTTCTTCAATGACACTGTGACATCAGAAGGAAGCTTGCATGCATTCCCCTTGAAACGGGGTCCTGAGGAAAGTTTGATTTGCCTTACTTATACCTCATAATTCCATAAACATGCTAGTAAAATTTCTAAAAGAACGTACATATGGTGATTTGTATTCACTACAACGCGCACCTGCTGTTCATTTGCATGTGGTTGACAGATCCACTGTAAACCACAGAGAAACTGGATAAAATTGTACATGCGCGCCCAAAAATGTATATCGGTAGTCTGCTGAAAATGCGCACATCTGCAGAAATATTTCTGACTGGGTATCCAGTGATCAAAGCCAACTATATTCACATTACTCACTCAAATAGCACAGCATATTTGCAGCGCTTTATATTTAAGTCTGGTATTCATGATGCAACCATAAAGTAACTAAACATATGATGCAACAACAAATGATGCCAATTTAACAACAGTAAGCAAGGATGTACCAGTATAGATAGACGCATTCATTAGAACATTATTATACGTTACAAACAGCTCAAACCAAAGAGCTATATAAATGTGCAAGCAATAATTACGGTACATTCAAAGTTTGTGAATAAACCTATAAATACAGTCTACAGGTGGTAAAAGAAAGTGAGTAACCATAAAACAAAAATACTTGTAAGTAGTTAAAGCAGGATCAAAGGCAAAAATGGATTAGATGAAACAGAAGATAACTTAGTGGAGGCCCAATGGTTACATAAAAACGGCGATAGATGGCTGGACTATTGGCAAAATATTCACAAAATTCATGGCTTTTAATGCTTAAAATGTGAACAGAAATCTAGAAATGTAGCACAGTTGGTTTTTCCCTATTTACATTACTGTTTTTATTTTGTGTACCTAAGTAAAAAAAAATCAAGAAAAAAAAATTTGATTTTCCAAATACCATTCTATACCATTAAACGTGATGTTTCTTTGTATGAAGAATCAGTTATTCTGATTTATTAATTATATATATATATATATATATATATATTATTTGTCGTAAAGCATAATGTATATATTATTTAGATTGATAAGGGATTATTGATAATATGCTATTCTAAACCATATACATAATGCAACACAACACCTTTGAAACTGTTTGAGAAAAGGCAGCTTAGATAAGCAATACATCACTTAGTATTAAGTATTACTTAGGAGGCCTCTTCCGGTACCATTTTAGAACATATCAGCTAAAATATGATTTTATACACGCAAATCTAGCAAATATCTTCAAGGAGTTTATACAACACGTAAAGTAAAAAGACTAATCCACTAAGCCATCCTTTTAAAACACGCATAAAATAACCATGACAGGTCAGCAGGTAGTAATGCTGTTTGGCAGCGCACACACATATGTATGTATATATATTATATATATATGTATGTATATATATATATATATATATATATATATATATATATATATATATATATATACACACACATACACACATATAATATATATATATATATACACAAACGTATATAAATAGAGGTAGGCATCTCATTTAGGGGTCAGTGCCACTCACTTAGGCTGACTACAAAAAACACAGATACATCACAGATAGATCACTTCCTGTATGTGTTCCTTATCCTTTTGCACACAGAGGCACGAGTGGACATCTTCACAGGGACACAGTTTTACATCAGGGACGTACTACCGATGCACAGACGTATAATAATTCCTACTACATATAAGGAGAATGAAAACACGGAGATGTACGGTGACAGTAGCCACAGGTCACAGCGTTTTCATAGATATAATGACGTAAACGGATACTGATACATGTGCATCCTAATACATGTACACATTTCACACACGGTTCGTTTACCTTCCTCCGTGGTCTCCATATTGTCCGACCCGTGACGCAGACTCAGTCCCTCAAGCTCGTTCCACTGACGCACCGCCCTACGTCCCAAAACTGAGCAGGCCGAATATCAGGCGCGCGCGCCCCCGCGCGGTTAGCCAACCGTCCGACAAAACGGGAAACAGAAACGTTGAACGTGATTGGCTGGCTTACTGCGACACGAGAACACGGAAACGCTGCGCGTGAGGCCGCTAACACGGGAAGTGTTTCTGTCGGAGCGAGAGGACTGTGGCGCGGGATGCATGTCATGTGATCAACCTGGAAATTATTATCTTCTTGAGAGTTCTAAACATCAAAGACACAATGTAGTCTCTTAAAGAAGAACTCCTACTATTTTAATTACTAGTATCACATTAAAAATGAGTATTCGAAATATTATGTTGTTTTATAAAGTATGTAAAAAGTCTTTTTATATAATGTTGACGGTGAGCAACGTGATATTAGACAGCCTTTATTATACTCCCTTGTGGTAAACAACAGAATTTTACAGTGTTGATCACTCAGGGGTGCCCTGAAAAATTAAGCAGTGCCCCGTGGTGTTTAAGCAGGGAAAGTCACCCAAAATGTCACATGACTGCTTATAATTGCAGTCTCCTGATCTGCGTATAAAGGAACAAAATAAAACAATCTCTTGGTGCATTCTTTTCATGGGACTTTTAACCTTTCTCCATAAGCTTATATAATTGTGAAGGCTTAGTATTTTAACCTGTACATAGAGAGCTACAGAGTTATTCTAATGTCTTTCATTCAGAAGCTTTCTGGAGATTAGGTTGATCGCATCAGCATACCTGGGAACTTTTGGGTGACCACGCATCTTGGATTGCCTGGCACAGCCGCAATGGGACTTCATGTCCCAAGCAGCTCTCCGTGGAGGTGGAACTTGGGCTGGCATTTTACAAAGCCGCCCCCCTCTATCGGAAAGGGAATTGAGCCAGACAGCACCGCTCAATAACTATTGTGGGCAGCACCGGCGCGGCTCAATAATTTTCCTGGTAGGTGTCAGCACCGCTCAATGATTTTCGATGAGCCAGTGCCTGTCCTCAGTTTCCCATGGGCATCTTTGTCACTAAGCGGCTTCCCATAGTCCCTTGTTTAGTAACAAATATGGCTATGGGCATAACCGCGATCGCTCTGGGTTTTCCCGGAGATTGCACCGCTTCTCTGGTTCTCCGGGTCAAGACCCAAATCCTCAGGGTCGCGGGAGCTCCCCGCCCATTTTCCCTTTAAATGAGGGTTTTTCCCGCTGACATCAACAGGAACGCCCCCAACGTCAGCTGGACTTCTCACTGACAGCAGTGTGTAGTTCTGGCCACGTCCCGCAAGGGAAGGCTCTGGTTAGCCGGAGCCCAGAAGTTCCCAGGTATGGCTATGGGAAACTGGGGAGAAAGATGACTAAGCTGGTTAGTGACAAAATGCAACTGGGGACAAAGATGTTTAGTGACAAAGATGGCACCGGGAAGCTTGGGACAAAGGTGGAACTGGGAAGCTGGTTAGTGACAAAGATGGAACTGGGAAGCTTGGGACAAAGATGAAACTGGGAAGCTGGTTAATGACAAAGGTGGCACTGGAAAGCTTGGGACAAACATAGCACTGTTAAACTGTTGACAAACGTGTTGATGTAAATATGGCACTGAAAAGCTGTTTTTGTTGACAACAATGGTACTGGCAAGTGACAAGCTGTTTGGGGATAATATTGTCTTTGGGATCAAATTGTACCTTTAGTATACCTGCCAAATGCCCTGTTTTTTTTGTTGCTGGACAGTCCCAATTTTGTGCTGCCTGCCTGTTATGGTGCATTAAATTGTTCATCACGCATGTAGTAACAAAATATAAGCTGTGTTTACAATCATAATTCCGACATCTTCCAACTGTCCACTTGGTCGAGTTGCCAGAAAGCAGCCTTCATTGCACCAATGCCACAAACAAGTGCCGTTACAATATGCCCAACAACACTTTGACACGCCTCACAGCTTCTGGCACACGGTAATTTGGAGTGATGAGACCATAAAGTATAAAGTAGCTTTATGGTCACAATCATAAGCGCTATGTTTGGAGAGGGATCAACAAGGCCTATAACAAAAAGAATACCACTGCGAAGCATTGTGCTGCTTCCGAGATGTTTTTGGGGTGTGTGAACTCTAAAGGCACAGGGAATCTTGTGAAAATTGATTGCAAGATGAATGCAGCATGTTATCAGAAAATTTGCAACACTTTATTTTATACATTGTCATAACCAAAGATGATTGTATGTGAGTTATTAATCATATTATTTTATTAATGAGAAACTATAATTACAAAAATAGTAACTTATTTATCCCAAGCATAATTTTATTACTGCAGTATATGTTTATATTTAGAAAATATTTGGTCTTTTTTCCCCTCAATCATTAACAAAGAAAAAGAACAAAAAAACACACACATGGTAGTATTTTAGATCAAGAGAAATTATCTATTTTCAAGACATTTTAACTAAGTAAAAATGGCATCTTCCTCCAAAACACAGTTCCTCTTAAAACGTAGTAGTAGTCGTCGTAATGAAAATATTTCTAAAATTATATGAGAGGCACTTTACTCATCTGATGTGGCTATTATAAGCTTTGAGAATTTCTTGTTATTTATTAACTGTGGAAATAAAGTTAAATCACAATTTAACATCAGGTGAAAATCTGCAATTTAGTTGATATATTTGTTAAGCCAATCTATCATGTCCTTTCTTGCTTCATTAATGTAAGGTTTATCTTCAGGGTTTATGTCTTCTTTCTTTCTGTGTACAAAGCCATGTGTCTGTTTTGGAAATACCTTTACCTCAAAATCAACTTTTGCGTGTTCTTTTAATCTTTCCTCTAGTACAGTTACCTGAAATAAAATAACACAGTCCAATCATTAAATAAATATATACCGTATTTGCTAGATTATAAGACGAGACAAAATGCCCGCCCCCCCCCCCATTATCTACCCTTCCTCTCCTCTCCCTCCCTATTAATCTACCCTACCCCCCCCCGTACTTACCTTTCAGCAGTCCTGTGGCGAGTCTCCCTGCTCGGTATCAGTGCCGGCTTGTGATGCTGAGCGCCGGAAATGACGTCATCTTCCGGCGCTCAGCATTACAAGCCATCACGAGATTGAGCTAGAGGGCTCGCAGAGGAGAGAGAGGGGCGCCGAGCAGGTACTGACAACTTGGTAAGCGAAAACCACTCGGCGCCCTCTCTCTCTTCTGCTTTAAAAAAAAAAAAAGGGCTTCAAAAGTGCCGCCTGGAGCAGTTGCCCCATTTGGCCCTGCTGCCATGCGAATTGTGTTATTTTCATAACTCTTCATTTGCTGCCCATTGTGCCAGTCCCCCCATATTGGGTTCCCATACTTTCCAGCATAAACTTTCACCATGAGGAGCATTTATGTGCGAAACCTGTCACCATGAGGAGCACTTACGTGCAAATTGTGTCCAGTTTGTCGTCCTGCTGTTTATGAAAGTCTGAACGTTTTATATTCACTCATCGGAGTTTATTTGGTGGATGATTTGCAGTGTTGCTAACCCACTGGATTTCTGTATAATTCCTCACCATTACCTACTTAGGCCTTAACACTGCACCTTTACCTTTGCTTATCTTAATACATTCCTAAACTCCCACTTTGTTTTCTCCATGACTTTATTTTGACATTTCTCATCAACCATCATTTGTTCCCACTTCTTTCTTCAGCATTTTACCATTGATATACCTATTCCTTGGAATTTCCTACAGTGTTCTGTAAGACTCTGCTCTATTTATTCTAACTTTAACCTCTTAAAAAAAACATAAGCTTTTATATTCTTTACACCTACAAAAAGACATCACAATTTCAATCTTATTCCACCTTTTAAACTTGTAATAGCAGGACATTCTTCCTTTTTTTGCACCAGAACGTTGTGTGTTCACGTCATTGTTAAAAGAGAAGTCCCAACAATATTTTTATCCTTAAAAACTGATTTTATCTTGTTTGTTTCAATAAATTTCCTTTATCTAGAGATCTGGAGGCTGCCTTTATAAGCAGTCATGTGATACTTTGATTGACTTTCCCTGCACAAACACCCCACCGAGGCGATTATTTCTGGCAATGCTAATACAGTCCACTCCAGAACTTCAGTGGTCAGACAAAGTAATGAAAACTAAGGCATCCTATTGCTTATCACAGGCAGTATTATAAGGTGTCAGTGTGTATATATGGTAGATTGAGCTAACCAAGCTAATACCGTATTTGCTCGATTATAAAAAGAGATATTTTTCAGAGCAAATGCTCGTCTTATAATCGGGGTCATCTTATAGTCAGACCTCAAAAGATCCAGATCCCCAGCAGCGCTGCAGGGGACCTGGATCCCCCTGTCTTATGCCCCCCATTTAACCCCCCCAAACTTACCTGTGCTTCTGACTCCCTAGTGTGTAGTAGGGGGAAGCGGGTAAATGTCTACGCGATTCGCATAGGTAACTTCTGCTGCAGCTGGAAGGAGGTGCCGTTAGCAGCGGGGGTTGTCTGCCTCCATCGCGCAGACCTTCCCCGGCTGTCAGACAGGAGAGTTCCCTGCAACGCTGCGAGAAATTCTCTCTTACAGCTGGAGGGTGTATGCGCGATGGAGGCATGGGGGGTGTTAAAAGGGGGCATAAGGCATTTTTGCAGGCAGAGTGCTCTATGATATGCGTTTTAACCCTCTTCATGCCACTCTGCCTCCAGATATGCGTTTTAACCTTCTATATGCCACTCTGCCCCATAATATGCCTGTTTACCCCTAAATGCCAGAGTGGCATATAGGGGTATCAGGCATTTCTGGGGCACAGTGGCAAGCCTGGGGGCAGATGTGCATAACTGGGGGGCAGGTTGGAAAATAAAAGGAAATAAAAACAAAAAAAATATTTTCTCAATTAAAAAAAATAGTTTACATGAATTAACATTTACTAGTAAAACTTTTTCCCTATAAGGTCATCTTATATTCAGGCTTTTTCTTTTTTTCCTAAATTAATATTTAGGAGGTCGTTTTATAATCAGGGTCGTCTTATAATTGAGCAAATACGGTAATATGATATAACATGTTCCACTGCATTTATTTAATTTCTTGTTGTGCACCTTTTTACTTCTGTTATGTGCTGTGTATTTGTTACAGTGAGCATCTACCTTGAGGGTGATTTATATTTTCTTTGAGTAGATGACATTCAAGACAAAAATAATTAAAAAATAAATATATAAACATTTGTTACCTGTTCAAGTGGGATGACAGGATCCACTTCACCAAAAATAAATAAGGTTGGGTTTAGCAAATTATATCTGCTAGCTTGATCAAGCATTATACCTATGATAATGAAAACAGATGTAAATTAAGATAAGAGAAAGTAAACAAGTAAAATTATTTTCAACATAAGTTTGGTATTCTATAACGTCTATAGTAGCAGACAAAGCCACACTGTTATGAATAACACTAAAGAGGGAGCTATTCACAAGGAGAATTTTCAGGAGAGTTTACGGTAAAATGGTGGTTTCAACTCCTTGACTTCATGATACACTATGAAGGTCTGTTCCTATAAAGATTCTAATGCAGGAGGATAGTGGTTGGTCCTGTATTATGCATAGTTAAATGAGTGAGATTTCTTTAAAGTCTTTTTCACATATTAAACTATACTGTCAGCCAGACTGTCAATCATATATAATACAGCCAGTCTTTCTTGAGAAACCTGCCAGTGTTGAGCCGTAATGAATAGTTAAGTAAGACAGAAAAATCCACAACTCTCCTGAAACCACAATCAGGGGCAGGCTGGGCCGGGGTGCAATTGCCCCTCAGGCCGGCCGAAATCTAAACTTGACGGCCGCTGGGTGCTAATGCCGCTGGCCGGCGCTACATTAATACTTTTTTTTTTTTTTTTTTTTTTATATGGCAAGCCGATCTGGTGCTGCAGGGGACCTGGATCCTCCTGTCTGGTAACCTCAGCTGCTGCCGGCACTTCCACCAATGGCTTCTATCACTGAGCGCTGGCAGAAGCAGAGGTTGTCTGAGCGCATCACGCATAGTTTTTTTAATATATGAGAGCAAAATGATCCCTTACAGACACTATTCTGCATTATTCTTGAACTTTGGATTAAAGGCAATTTTGAAGGCAAAAGTAAAGTTTTTTAGGTATATTTTTATTGTATGGGGCACCAGGTATGTGGGAAACAATTTTTAATTTTTTAAAACTTTCTTAAAAAATGGAAAACCTGGGATCTCTCTCAGAACTAGATGGTACCCCTTGATGTCATATTGACATAACTGGAGTCTGTTTATTTTTATTTTTTTATTTTTTAATGTTTTAAAATATTAGCTTTTTTTTTTTTTAATTATATTTTTTTTCCATTGATCCCCATTGCTGCTGACCACACAGTGATTAGCAGGCAGGGCTCCATCATCCTGCATTGCTGAGCAAAGTAGCTATCAGAGGTTTCAGGAGGGTCTGGGAACCATCTTGCATGTAATATTGATTTGGAAGTTCGGGCATTCTTCGTTATCCCGGCGTAATCCGCACCATGCACCATTACACCAGATCAGTCAGCAGAAAGCTAACGATGCTAGTTCCTGCTGACTGGGGAGATGCCAGAGAAACATCCTCGGCAGTGCAAAAACCATAGGACGTACGATTACATCCTCTGTCACATATATCATGTTTCAAAGGCTGTAGTAATACATTATGTGTCATAAAAGAGTTAACAAGAGCATTTTGCAATATTATTTGTGTTTTATTCAGTTGGATAGAAAATTTACAAAATACTATGGCATAATTAGTAATCATTCCACATTCATCAAATGTTGGGCTACAATAGGCTAAATACTCTATTATAAATGGTGCTTTTACACAAATAGATACTTAGGGCTCTGTCAGGGGCGTAACTAGAAACCTCAGCGTTTTAACCCATCTATCCCATTTAACCCATTTTAATCCATTTAGCCCCAACCCATCTATCCCTTTCTCACGATCTCCCCTCTCCCTCCCTACCCCCCTACTCACGATCTCCCCTCTCCCTCCCTAACCCCCTTCTCACGATCTCCCCTCTCCCTCCATAACCACCCTTCTCACGATCTACCCTCTCCCTTCCCACCCTCCTTCTCACGATCTACCCACTCCCTCCCTACCCCCCTTTGTAGGTCACTTACCGTCAACTGTGTTGGGAGCGTGAGGCGTTTGTCTCGGGTGCCGGCAAAGAGCGTGAGACAAACGCCTCACGCTCCCAACACTGCACTCTAGGCAGCGCTGAGGCAGGCGGCAGCAGCGGCAGCGGCGGGGAGCAGAGGAGTACTGGATTTCTGTCAGTCAGGGGGGCCCAAGAGTTGCCGAGTGGTCGTTTTCAGCAACCGCTCAGCACCCCTTGGGGCCCCCTGACTGGCTGAACTCCAGGGCCCGGTCGCAGTCGTGACCCCTGCGACCCCGGTAGTTCCGCCACTGCCTTCTATGTTTGTTCGCATCTCCGTAGGCATAATTCTGGTGAGAATTTCCCAATCGGGGGACAGGACGTCCCAAGAGTACTGCCATTTTGCCCCCACTTGAACTGAGGGCAATATGGAGACCCCTGCGGTGACGTCCTCTTCCCGATCCTCCAATCAAGGAAGAGGCCTTCATTGCAAGTGCCGTCATATTGCCCCCAGTGCAAGTAAGGGCAAAATGATGGTGATTTTGGAGACGTCCTCTCCCCCAATTGGAGAATCAGGAAGTGGATGTCAATGCAAATGCAGCCATTTTGACGGAAGTTCTCGCTGGGTTATGTCTTTGGACATGCAGATGAAGTTAGCAGATTGAAGAGAGAAGATAAAAGATTATATTACATTTATTTATAAAGCACCGGCAGATTCTGCAACGCTATTACAATCAGTAGAACAATTTATAAACGCATGCAATAACAAACTGGTGCAAAGGAGAAGAGGACCCTGCTCTTGCGAGCTTGCAATTAAGATAGAACAAGAAGATGCGGAAGTGGAAGTGGTTGGCAGAGAAGGTAGAGTAACATTTATAAAGTGTGGCCCATTTGCACATTTCTATCAATAAGTTCACATCGGTGGGGCTCCTGTCTAGAATACAGACTCTAAACAGCAATTAGTGCTGTTGGAGTGCCAACCCACCCTGCTCTCCAGATACTCCGCCCCTAGTTTTGCAAATTACCAGTAATATATTTTAAATGCAAATCCAACATCTTTTCCTGTGACATTATTTTAATAGGAAAAAAGGCAGGCTATTATGATCCAAAGCAGGTGTAGAACATCTTTCCATTCAATGATGGCAGCAGGGGCAAAATTATTTTATATTATATATATATTTATATATATATTGGCAGCAGGGGCAAATATTTTTTTATATATTGGCAGCAGGGTCTAATATTTATTTATATATTAGTAGCAGGGTTTAATATTTATATATATCGGCAGCAGGGACGAATATTAATATATTTCGGCAGCAGGGACTAATATTAACATATATCAGCAGCAGGGGCTAATATTAATATGTATTGGCAGCAGGGTCTAGTATTTATATTCATATTGGCAGCAGGGTCTAATATTTATATATATCAGCAGCAGGGACTAACAATATATATTGGCTGCAGGGGCTATTATCAATAAATATTGGCTGCAGGGGCTAATATTTATATATATTGGCTGCAGGGACTAATAATATATATCGGCAGTAGGGGCTAATATTAATATATGTTGGCAGCAGGGTGTAATTTTTATGTATATCGGCAGCAGGGTATAATATAAGTATGTATATCGTCAGCAGGGTATAATATAAGTATGTATCCGCAGCAGGGGCTAATATTAATATATATCCGCTGCAGGGGTTAATATTAATATATATATATCAGAAGCAGGGTGTAATATTTCTATATATATGCAGCAGGGTCTAATATTTATATATATTGTCAGCAGGGGCTAATATTAAAGAATGAAAAATAACTGTCACTTTAGCTGTTATTTTGAAATCATATTTTAATCACAGTCTTTACTTCAAAGAGATAAATACATATTGTGTAGTTAAAAATGCACGTCTAAC